>BQNB010008120.1:3927-83524 GCA_026074375.1 Tanacetum coccineum
TTGGCATTCCCATAACAGTCAACTTCCCTTACATCCCGCTCTTTACATACTTTTACAGAATAAGTGGTGATATCGGCCACTTCTTACAAGACTTTACATCGTTGATTTTTTTGTAACGTATCAACGAATAATCGATCCTTCTAAGTAATTCCTTTAGTATAGACTTCTTTTGAACTGACTATTTTTCTTCCTTCTCTTTTTTTGCTTTTTCTCCTTTTCCTTTTTTTGCAATACATCATAAATCTCAGTTTTATTTCACTATCTTCACAATCATAATTCATCCGGATAGTCTTTTCCTAGTAACATTCTTCTTCGAACATGATTCATAATCGCGAAAGTAGTGAAACATACGAGCTACATATTTTTCCCATTGCATTATGCAATTTCCCGACCATTACAAAGATCGAAAAATTTCACTTTGACACAGAAAATACAAACTTTACACGAAAGCAACTAGCAACTTTGATTAAAATAGGCTTAATCTACATGGAAGGCTAAGGTACAAAGGTGTAACGAAACATATAATATGGTGTAGAAAAAGAAAGGAATGGCTCAACAGGTTGTTCTAGGGAATCTTACTCTATAAATGAGAGTAAACAAAGGGTTACACGGGATTTAACTAACCAGTGTAGTTAGTTAATTTTACGACATGTAGGTTGTTTGGTATAATCCTAGAAATCTATCAGTTGAACATGTTCCACCATCTAAATCCACAGTACTCATTATTGCGGTCTCGAGTGATATACCAGGCCAAGTTTTAAAGTCTACTACATCACCGGCACACTAATATATTTGTGGAATTTGGGTTAACATTGGGAAACGGAATAGGCTTAATTCTCATAATTTGGCAGTAAGGGTTATAGTGCGCTAGGTCATGTAACTAGTCATTTTTTAAAAAGTTATGCTAGAAAAAATTTAAATTTAGCATAATTTAAGCACGTTAGCATGTTATTTGTAAAAGAAAGGACAAGTAGGCGTTCTAATTCTCCATCCCCCTACTTAGATTATACAACGTTCTCATTGTATAGATAAAACAATTAAGAAAATAAGAAATAAAATTAGAACAAGAAACTCCCCTGATATTTTACTCAAGATAATTCTCCATTTTGAGTGTATGAGCAAAAAGTGTTGAACATCCGTCTTGAGATTTGAGGACTCCAACACTTCAAGATTTCTAGATTTATAAATACTCCACCAACGTTGTTGTTTTCATTCAGAAGGTCCTATATTAAGCATAAGAAAACAAGTACAACTCAATCTCTGTGTATTTACAATGGATAATATAGAGGAAACAAAATATAAATACTATCCAGGGAGTCAATACATCGTATCCATACCCCAGGATACACCGTATTGATACTTGTGACGAATACGCTGTATTCATTTAATGAATACGCCGTATTCATTTAACGAATATGCCGTATCGACTGTGCTGGAAAATAAAGACTGGATAACATCCAGGAGTCAATACGCCATATCCATGGGGTTTGGATACACCGTATAGACAATTTAGGAAGACAGACTCAATAAGAAATTGAAAATTACATTCCCAGTTGTCTCCCGGCAAGCACTTTTGTTTGCAGAAAAGTCTTTAAGTTAGACTTGCCCCAATTTAATCCCATCCTTATAAAATAATTTAGGGTCGAACAGGATGCCAAATGGCACATAAAAATTCTTGAAAAGATTTATTAGCATCCCTTTCATAATATAATTACAAGTCATGATATTAAGATTTAATTCCATGATTAAAATTTCAGTTTTGAAAATTTTATTAGATGTATCATGACTTGTTTCCAAAAGCTTATTTGACCCATGTGCATAAGCACCAACATCGACATTTATTACATTAGGTAATAGTATGACAGACAGATCCCCCGAAGGTTTCTCAATATCGATTTCATCATTATCATTGTCCGTATCCAATTTTAAATCATCGGGATAAATTACGTTAAAAGGAAATAGATTATTAAAGTATAAAACGTTTTATTCCTCTTCATCACATTCGGACAATGATATTTCCTCTTTCAAATTAAATTCATCGATATGTTGAGGACTCACAGTAGGTTTAGTTAAGAAATCCAGTTTAGATGTAAGAGCATCATTGTAAGCAATAGCTGGAAATTCTTTTTCAAAATCTTTGAGAAAGTCAAAATCATTGAAATAACTGACCGTACGCTCGGGTGATGGAAACGAAGGCATATTGACTTTGTCATTTTCTGAATCCGTTTTAAAATTTTCAACAGAAATTATTTTATAGGAAAATGAATTTTCGTCATAAATTACTGTGTCATCTTCATCGTCGGATTCATCAAACGACTTTCGAAATTCAATTTTATTATCGTTAAGAGGACTTACCGCGGGTTTACATAAGTGCGTTACTTTAGATGTAAACGCGTCATCAAAGACTATAGCTGGGAATTCAGTTTCAACAGATCTGAGGTCATGAACGTCTTTATTATCCCAGATCTTACCATACATAGCAGTTTCCCAGTTATACACCTTACCATGCCTACGAGCTTTTTCTTCCTCAAGCCTGATGTATTCTTCCATAGTAATATTAAGGTCGTCTATATTTACCTGTAATAAATTTTCTAGGAAAGAAAATTGTCAAATAGCTTAATACGCTGTATTGATGATAGAGTCAAATACGCTGTATTGGTTTAGAAAAAAATTATACGCCGTATCCAATAAATTGAATACGCCATATTGAGTATTCGACTCAGAATGTTACAGTAAGCTGTAACAATGCACACAAACACACAATATGGAAAAATATACAATGCAGAAATCAACCACACAAAACAGACAAACAATTATGCAAATTAATCTAAACTAAATTAAACTAAAACACTAATAAACAAGAATTAAACAACTTCACTCCCCGGCAACGGCGCCAAAAACTTAATGTGTCGTTGTGAGTAGGTATTTTAAGTATCAAGTTTTATTATTTATTTGATGCCGACTATACCTAAAAACAACACTCTAACGAGCAGTGTTCCTGTTCAAGATGTAGCTTCGTTGGTAAGTAGAGTGTCGATCAGTAAGAGAGAGAGTGTTAATATCTAATTTATCAGTATTTTAGTTATCTATATTAAATTAATCTAATTTATGCAATACATAGGCTAATGATAAAGGAGCGTTCAGCCTGAGAGACTGGCATGAGTTTGGGTATCTAAGCTAAGATTTTAATGAAAAGTAAAGCAATAAACACACACAAGAAGATTAACAAATGATAGAGAAGCGGTCAAATACTAATATAAAGAAAACATATCAACCATGAATAATCTGATAAAACACAGGTTTTTTTATTAGTGCAATGATATCTTATCTCGAAGCGGCATATCATTCTTAAAACTTACGCGATACTTCATCCTAAGACCTAGACACGAACAATCCTGTCACAATTAACGTTCCCGCATAAAACATCCTTTTTGTTGATTATAATCTACCTTAGGTGAATAATAATCTGATTTTATTAAACCCTAGCCCATCGAGACTTTACTTACTTGCAAATATAGAGAGCTATCCCGGACTCTTAGCCTACGCCCACACAACACCAAAGTTGCAGTGCATTAAATATGTTGGACTAGACCCAGTTGAATGATAGGTCACATACAAAAGCACGTAAACAAGTATAAAATGGTAAACATAATCAACAATCAATGATAAATTAAGACAATCAAGATAAACAAACCAAACATTAAACCTTCATAAACATGGCTGATACCTAAAGGTATCAGCCGATAGTCATTGTAAAAATACACACGGTTTGATATATGAATGATTGAAATAAAGAAACCTCAATCGAACGCGTATTCGGTTGTGCGAAGATTACAAGATTTTTCCTATGATCTTGAGGCTCTTTTCTGACCTTTTGTACTCCTTTATTCGTCTGATAGTCGACTTGGTGGTTTAGGGATTCACTTGCATACCTAAAACTGGATTTAGGGTCTTGTATTTATAGAGTCTGGAATGTGATGGATACGCCGTATCGAGCGATGTGGGATATGGCGTATATGAAAAACTTTAGACAATTAAGTACACATTCTTGAAATTAAAAAAAGTGAAAGAAAATCTTTTGAAGAGGCTTACTATATATAGTTTCGTGCACCCTATCAACCTGGAGGACAATATAGAGCAACAGGGCCAGGATTCTTCCAACGAAACAATGGAAACTCTTCGTATCCTGATCAGAGATTGACCAAATTTATGGCAGAATCAGCTAAAAGACATGAAGAAAACTCGAACATAATCAAAGAGATTCGAGCTTCTACCAATGCAGCAATAAGAAATCAAGGAGCTTCAATAAAGACCTTGGAAATACAAATCGAATAGATGAACAAGGTCTTGCAAGAAAGAGGGTTTGGAAGCCTGCCCAACTCTACGGAGACAAACCCTCGAGACCAAGTTAAATCAATCTCAACTGCTAAAGTTGATTTTTCTGAGATACGCAGTATCGGATGTGGTCTATACGCTGTATCAAGCACGCAGCACAGGAGCATATTTTCTGATACAGTCCCTTTCCCAAGGCGACTACAAAACTTCTGCTGTGATGATTGGAGAGAGGCACAAGATGTGAAGATTCTGGAAGCTTATGATCACACCTTGCCTCCGAAAGAAAAAGACCCATGGAGCTTTACCTTACCTTGTTTTATTCATAATATCTGTTTTGATAAAGCCCTTGTTGACCTAGGAGCAAGCGTGAGCGTTATGCCATTTTCTACCTACACCAACCTTGGTCTATGATTTTTTCTCACACTAGGTTGACCATCAAACTGGCTGACCGAACCATAAAACAACCAAGGGGTATTGCCGAAAATGTGCTAGTAAGGATTGGCAAATTTATTTTCCCTATAGACTTTATCATCTTGGACATACGCGAGGATGACGATGTCCCTTTGATCCTCGGATGACCATTCTTGTCAACTGCCCATTCCAAGATTGATGTCTTCAAAAGGAAGATCACTTTAAGGGTCGAGGAAGAAAAACTTGTTTTTAAAAGTGTTAAGCCCGCCCCTAACATAATCAAAATGGTCTTTGTAATAAAAAGTCTTGATTCAAAAACTGAGCCTATAGGAGAGGGTGATGAATCATGCGACCCAACTTATGGTAACTATACAGATTTAATTGATTTGGACACATCTCTAGAACCTAAAACGAATCAAGATGTTGATTTTGAGCCAACTTTTGTTACAACCAACTCTTTTTATTATAAAATGAAATTTTCTTGTGTAATCGGGTATAAGTATGTTAACGTTGACCTCCTCCCTTCCTTGTCCATTAACTTAATGTCCAAAAGCTTTTATTATTCCATAATTAAGGACAAGGATGAAGGGAAGAGTCATGCCAGAACTTTGATCGATATACCTGTTTTCGTCGAAAATTTTTATATTATTACAGGTTTTACCATCATTAACGGTGATGATATAACAAAAGACGTTATGCTCGGCATGAAATTTTGAAAAAAAGTACGCATCATGCCAAATGATTCTGAAGAAATTCGCTCTTGGGGACAAGTACGAGCGAATTATGGAGGACGAATAAGAAAGAAAAAGGTCAAACTTAAAGACCAGCTGAAACAAAAGTGCTTCCCAAAAGACAACCCAGTCATTTTAATTGTTTGTTGCATTTTAATTGTTTGTTGCACGAGTCTGTCTTCCCAGACACTCCATACGGCGTATCGAACCCCTCTGGATACGGCGTATAGATGTGTTTGGACGTTATTAGTTTTAAAAACATAATATTTAATTTCCAGTAATTTAATTGTTTTTACAGGAACCATACGGCGTATCCTAGGGTTTGGGATATGGCGTATTGATTCCTGTACAGTTGTGTGTTTAATTGTTTTCTTGTAGCGAGATAGAAATTGCACTCGTCATCTAATCTTTTATGCAGGACCTTGCTGAAACTATGATATGGTATATTCTAAAAAAGACATGTGTTGAACTTGTTCGGGCATTCTGATGCCCTAGTCAACACACTTTTTGCTCCAGAACTCATCTTGGAGAATTATCAAGAGCAAAACATCAGGGAGTTTTCCTTTCTAATTTTATTTTCCCTTATTATTTAATTGTTTTATCTATACAACGAGGATGTTGTATAATTAAAGTAGGGGGATGGAGAATTAGAATATACTTGTCTTCTTTTTTTACAAAATAACATGCTACGTGCTTAAAAGTGCTTAAAATGGCCAAACATAAAAAAATTAGCATGACTTTTGTAAAAATCACTAGTTACATTACCTAGCGCACTATAACCCTTGGTACATATTGTAAGAATTAAGTCTATCTCGTTTCCAATTGCTTACTAAAAATTTCACAAAATTATGAGTGTGCTGGTGATCTAGTGGACTTTAGAACTTGGCCTGATATATCACTCAAGACCGCAATGATGAGTACTATGGATTTAGATGGTGGAACATGTTCAACTGATAAATTTAAAGGATTTAACCAAATAGCCTACATGTCATAAAATTAACTAACTACACTGGTTAGTTAAATCCCGTGTAACCCTTTGTTCACTCTTGTTTTTATAGTAAGATTCCTTAAAATATCCTGTTGAGCCATTCCTTTCTTTTTCTACACCATATTATATGTTTCGTTACACCTTTGCATCTTAGCCTACCGTATAGATTAAGCCTATTTTAATCAAAGTTGCTAGTTGCTTTTGTGTAAAGTTTTGTATTTCCTATGTCAAAGTGAAATTTTTCTATCTCTGTAATGGTCGGGAAATTGCACAATGCAATGGGAAAAATATGTAGCTCGTAAGTTTTGCTACTTTCGCGATTATGAATCATGTCCGAAGAAGAAGTGTTACAAGGAAAAGATTATCCGGATGAATTATGATAGTGAAGACGGTGAAATAAAACCGAGATTTATGATGTATTGTTTAAAAAATAGAAAAAGAGAAAAAACAGCAAAAAAAGAGAAGGAAGAAAAATAGTCAGTTTAAATAAAGAAAACACCTTACCAGATCTTACCATACATAGCAGTTTCCCAGTTATACACCTTACCATGCCTACGAGCTTTTTCTTCCTCAAGCCTGATGTATTCTTCCATAGTAATGTTGGGGTCGTCTATATTTACCTATAATAAATTTTCTAGGAAAGAAAATTGTCAAATAGCTTAATACGTTGTATTGATGATAGAGTCGAAAACGCTGTATTAGTTTAGAAAAAAATTATATGCCGTATCCAATAAATTGAATACGCCGTATTGAGTATTCGACTCAGAGTGTTACAGTAAGTTGTAACAATGCACATAAACACACAGTATGGAAAAATATACAATGCAAAAATCAACCACACAAAACAGATAAACAATTATGCAAATTAATCTAAACTAAATTAAACTAAAACACTAATAAAAAAGAATTAAACAACTTCAATCCCCAGCAACGGCGCTAAAAACTTAATGTGTCGTTGTGAGTAGGTATTTTAAGTATCAAGTTTTATTATTTATTTTATGCCGACTATACCTAAAAACAACACTCTAACGAGCAGTGTACCCGTTCAAGATGTAGCTTCGTTGGTAAGTAGAGTGTCGATCATAGAGCTAAGAGAGTGTTTAATATCTAATTTATCAGTATTTTAGTTATCTATATTAAATTAATCTAATTTATGCAATACCTAGGCTATGATATAAAGGAGGGTTTTCACCTAAGGAGACTCCATGAGTTTTGGGTAATCTAAGCTAAGATTTTGATGAAAAGTATAGCAATAAACACACATACAGAAGATTAAAAATGATAGAGAAACGGTCAAACTAATATAAAGAAAACATATCAACCATGAATAATCTGATAAAACACAGGGTTTTTTATTAGTGCAATGATATCTTATCTCGAAGCGGCATATCATTCTTAAAACATACGCGATACTTCATCCTAAGACATAGACATGAACAATCCTGTCATAATTAACGTTCCCGCAAAAAACATCCTTTTTTGTTGAATTATAACTACCAAATGGTTAATAATAAATCTGAATTTATTAAACCCTAGCCCATCGAGACTTTACTTACTTGTAAATATAGAGAGCTATCCCGGACTCTTAGCCTACGCCCACACAACACCAAAGTTGCAGTGCATTAAATATGTTGGACTAACCAGTATAAAAGATAGGTCAACACACAAAAGCCCACGTAAACAAGTATAGAATAAATGGTACAACAATCACAAACAATGATAAATTAAGACAATCAAGAAACAAGACTAAACATTAAACCTTCATAAACATGGCTGATACCTAAAGGTATCAGCCGATAGTCATTGTAAAAATACACACGGTTTGATATATGAATGATTGAAATAAAGAAACCTCAATCGAATGCGTATTCGGTTGTGCGAAGATTACAAGAGTTTTCCTATGATCTTGAGGCTCTTTTTTTACCTTTTGTGCTCCTTTATTCGTCTAATAGTCGACTTGGTGGTTTAGGGATTCACTTGCATACCTAAAACTGGATTTAGGGTCTTGTATTTATAGAGTCTGGAATGTGATGGATACGCCGTATCGAGCGATGCGGGATATGGCGTATAGGAAAAACTTTAGACAATTAAGTACACACTCTTGAAATTAAAAAAAGTAAAGGAAAAACTTTAGAAGAGGCTTACTATATACAGTTCCATGCACCCTATCAACCTGGAGGACAATATAGAGCAGCAGGGCCAGGATTCTACCAACGAAACAATGGAAACTCTTCGTATCCTAATCGGAGACCAAGCCTGGAAGAATCACTGACCAAATTTATAGCAGAATCAGCTAAAAGACATGAAGAAAACTCGAACATAATCAAAGAGATCCGAGCTTCTACCGATGCAGAAATAAGAAATCAAGGAGCTTCAATTAAGACTTGAAATACAAATCGAACAGTGATACAAGGTCTTGCAAGAAAGAGGGTTCGAAAGCCTCCCAGTCACACAAGAGACCAAACCTCAAGACCAATTTAAATCGATCTCTAACTGCTAAAGATGATTTTGTCTAAGATACACAGTATCGATGTGGGTTCATACACCGTATCGAGACAGCAGCACAGGAGCATATTTTCTCAACAGTCCCTTCCCAAGACCGACTACAAAAACTTCAGCTGTGAGGATTGGAAGATAGAGGCACAAGATTGAAGATACTGTGAAGCTTATGATCACACCTTGCCTCGAAAGAAAAAGACCCATGGAGCATTACCTTACCATTGTATTATCCAAAATAACTTGTATTTTGATAAAGCCCTTTTGACCTAGGTAGCAAGCGTGGAGCGTTAATTCATTTCTACCTACACCAACCATGGTCCTAGATTTTTCTCACACTAGTGTTGAACCATCAACTGGCTGACCGAACCATAAAACAACCAAGGGGTATTGCCGAAAATGTGCTAGTAAGGATTGGCAAATTTATTTTCCCTATAGACTTTATCATCTAGGACATACACGAGGATGACGATGTCCCTTTGATCCTCGGATGGCCATTCTTGTCAACTGCCCATTCCAAGATTGATGTCTTCAAAAGGAAGATCACTTTAAGGGTCGAGGAAGAAAAACTTGTTTTTAAAAGTGTTAAGCCCGCCCCTAACATAATCAAAATGGTCTTTGTAATAAAAAGTCTTGATTCAAAAACTGAGCCTATAGGAAAAAATGTGAAGAAATCCATGCGACCGCCAACTTATGGTAACTATACATATTTAATTGATTTGGACACATCTCACGAACCTAAAACGAATCAAGATGTTGATTTTGAGCCAACTTTTGTTACAACCAACTCTTTTTATTATAAAATGAAATTTTCTTGTGTAATCGGGTATAAGTATGTTAACGTTGACCTCCTCCCTTCCTTGTCCATTAACTTATTCCATAGGCTTTTATTTTTTTTCTATAATTTAAGGACACAGGATGAAGGGAAATTCATGCGAGAACATTGATCGATATACCTGTTTCGTCGTAAATTTTTAATATTTTACAGTTTTACCATCATTAAACGTGATGAAATAACAAAAAACGTTATGCTCGCATGAATTTTGAAAAAAAGTACGCATATGCCAAATGAACTGAAGAATTCGCTCTTGGGAGACAAGACGAGCAAATTATGGGAGGACGAATAAGAAAGAAAAAGTCAAACTTAAGACCACTGAAACAAAAAGTGCGTTCCCATAAAGACAACCTAGGTCATTTTAATTGTTTGTTGCATTTTAATTGTTTATGCACGAGTCTAGTCCTTCCAGACACTCAAACGGCTGTATCGAACCCCTCTGGATACGGCGTATAGATGTGTTTGGACGTTATTAGTTTTAAAAACATAATATTTAATTTCCAGTAATTTAATTGTTTTTACAGGAACCATACGGCGTATCCTAGGGTTTGGGATATGGCGTATTGATTCCTGTATAGTTGTGTGTTTAATTGTTTTCTTATAGCGAGATAGAAATTGCACTCGTCATATAATCTTTTATGCAGGACCTTGCTGAAACTATGATATGATATATTCTAAAAAAGACATGTGTTGAACTTGTCCGGGCATTCTGATGCCCTAGTCAACACACTTTTTGCTCCATAACTCATCTTGGAGAATTATTAAGAGCAAAACATTAGGGAGTTTTCCGTTCTAATTCTATTTTCCTTTATTATTTAATTGTTTTATCTATACAACGAGGATGTTGTATAATTAAAGTGGGGGGATGGAGAATTACAATATACTTGTCTTATTTTTTTACAAAATAACATGCTACGTGCTTAAAAGTGATTAAAATGGCCAAACATAAAAAAACTTAGCATGACTTTTGTAAAAATCACTAGTTACATTACCTAGCACACTATAACCCTTGGTATATATTGTGAGAATTAAGTCTATCTCGTTTCCAATTGCTTACTAAAAATTTCACAAAATTATGAGTGTGCTGGTGATGTAGTAGACTTTAGAACTTGGCCTGATATATCACTCAAGACCGCAATGATGAGTACTATGTGATAAAGATGTAGGAACCTTTATTCAATGCTAAAAAATTTCTAGATTTAACCAAATATCCTACATGAGTCATAAAATTAACTAACTACACATGGTTAGTTAAATCCGTGTAATCCCCTTAGTTTCACTCTCGTTTTTATAGTAAGATTCCTTAAAATATCCTGTTGATGCAATCCTTTTCTTTTTTCTACCCAAATAAAATAAGGTTTTCGATTACACCTAGTAGAAATAATCCTATTTTAATACAAATGTTGCTATTGCAATTGTGTAAAGTTTTGTATTTTCCTATGTCAAAGTGAAATTTTTCAATCTCTGTATCGACGGAAATTGGCAGATAATGCAATGAAAACTATGTAGCTCATAAGATTTGCTACTTTACGCGATTATGAATCCTGAAACGAAAAGAAGTGTTACAAGGAAAAGATTATCCGGATGAATTATGATAGTGAAGACGGTGAAATAAAACCGAGATTTATGATGTATTGTTTAAAAAATAGAAAAAGAGAAAAAACAGCAAAAAAAGAGAAGGAAGAAAAATAGTCGGTTCAAATGAAGTTTATACCGAAGGAATTACTTAGAAGGATCGATTATTCGTTGATACGTTACAAAAATCAATGATGTAAAGTCTTGTAAAAAGTGGCCGATATCACCACTTATTCTATAAAAGTATGTAAAGAGCGGGATGTAAGGGAAGTTGACCGTTATGGGAGCGCCAACTTAGGTTGTCTTTGTTATTTCTATGATTGAGGCATTTGTTTATATTTTCGACTCATCATCATGGAACGGTTAAGGGAAAGTTACTAGCAACTGTACCTTATTTGTTGGCTTAATCTATTTGTTTCGTAAATTTTGTTTAACACCCATTTTACTTTACTTCCCTAGCAACTAACCTTAAGATCTACTCGAACAAGGACTTGTACGAGCATGCATGTCTATTCAGTCATTATGGCCATGTATGCGTGTCTCAGCTGCCTTGTTGGATGACTACTTTCGGTGAAAGCTAGAAGCTCCCTACCCTATATCGTTCTTCATCCTAACCGCTGGTTAAACACAAACAGGGATGTGATCGGATTGTATGTGTCTATTCCATTGTTACGGTCGTGTATGTACGATGCAACTGCCTTGTTGGTGTGGTACTTTTGGTGAAAGATTGTTGAATGATCAACCCTATGCCTTTTTAACCCAATTTATCTTTTGACTTGTTTCTCCATAGCTTTAGAGGTGGAGATGTGTTTCCTTGCCAACTTTATGATAGAAAACTAATCACGACCGAGCATTTGAGCGTACCAATCAAAATGTTGCACCCTACGAGCTTGGTTATGTACAGGTGATTAGGACATAACAATGCTTAAACAAAAAATCCTTAACTTCGGTTGGGACACATTTTCATAAACTAACACTTTTCTAAAGTCTACTTGAGGACAAGTAGGATTCAAGTGGGGGGATATTTGATGACCTCAAATAACATCACTTTATTATATCATCTATCCCATCTGTTTTGCCCACTTTTATATAATTATTGCATTATTTTGTACTTAATTGCTACAAGTTGATTAAATTGCAGTACATTCAGGACGTGTTTTGTGAAGACAAGCTAAAAGCACATAATTGGAGCTAAACAAAGACTTTTTAAAGATTGTGTGGAAAAAAATTTCCTGACACATACGTCGTATCCAACAAAAGAGATATGCGTATCTAGTTGCCAAGACTTCACAAAAAAAGCGCGTCTGTGGACCAATTTCCCAAACACGGTTGTATCAGACTGTTTATACGCCGTTATCCATGAAGATAACTATTCGATGATACGGTAATAAAGAGAAATTCGGAGTGATTATCACTGATTGATGAGAACATAGCACACCATCTCCTCTACGGAATCGAGCCCTATAGGCCGTATCGCTACTAAGCCAGATACGGAGTATATGTCTTTTTCAGACACTATAAAAGAAGACTCAAAACGACGCGCTGTTTTCAGTGTGCAATATCATATTCTTTATACATACTCATAAAGACGAATTTTAGAATGTTGGAAGATCAACACCACCGAAGGTCTGCATTGATCACGACTCCATAGAAGACATCGTGTAATTTTTCTCTCTTAATCATTCGATTTTAATTGTTTGATTACGCTTGTATAATTACAATGGTTGTGGGCTAATACACTTTGGGTCATTGCCATCTTAATGAAAGTTCAATGTTTGGTTTGTTTGTATAATTGATTTCTCTAATTATTCGTTGATTTGTTTAATTTATGTTTATCACCTCATATTGTGTTAATGTGTTTGAAATATGCGATAGCCTATCATGTCAACATGGGTCTAGTGATACCTAATAAGTAATGTAGTTACGGGGATAGCCTCTCCATATCGGTTTAGACATTATTACTGGACTAATAGGATCACAAATATCGTTTGTGTCTTTGTCTTCTGATTGTATGTGCTAGTTGGACTGGTTTAAGGTGACCCGTTTATGTTCAGCCAATCATGCTTTTGATTTACCGATAAAGATTGAATTGTGGACTACTTATATATAAAAAAACCACCGATCAAACAGATATAAGTGTTTTAAAGTCTCGTTGGGCAAGGGTTAACAGGTCGACACAGATTTGATGTCCATATGATAGATTATAAATTAATACTAGAGGATAAGTACTGTTATGCGGATGCGCTCATTCTGGTGAATGATAAATGTGTCTAGGTCTTAGGAAGATGTCCCCTAAGTCTTAAGAATGATTATGCCGCTTCGAGTAAGTAAATCATTGCACTTAAAATAAACAAAACCAACATCGATGGGATTGTATATGGTCTGAAACTACATTTTATCTATGCATTTGGCTTGTATCGCTTTTTTAATCTTTTCAATTTTATTCTTTGTGTTTATTGTTTATGTGAATTGTGATATCTGTCACCACCAAACTCTTTGAATTGATATCTGTCACCATCAAACCTGTGCTTGTCTCTCAGGCTGAAAACCCCCCATATCATTAGACAACATATATAGCATATGTTTAACCAGTAAATAGACTAATTAAAATACTGATAGAATATAGGATTAATGTTTCACTCTTAGTGTTCGACACCCTACTACCACGAAACTTTACCCGATCGAGTACACTGCCCGTTAAAGTGTTGTTTTAGGTTTGTCGGCTAAATATAAATGTAAAACTTGATAATAAAATAATTGACCCTACACGACAGCACAACAGGTTTTTGGTTTTCTTGTGATTAGTTGGCGTTGATACGTCATATCTCGTTTCGTGGATACGGCGTATTGGTCAGAATTATGCAGTCTTTAAATATCTTTGTTTTAGCTCTAAAATATGCGCCTTTTAGCATGTTTTCACGAATTACTCCTCAATTACTGCAAATAACACTTTTAAACAATTAAGTACACATTCTTGCAATAATTATACAAAAGTGGTTAACTTATTCGGGATAAATGATCGTATAAATGTGATGTTATTTGATGTCATCACCTATCATTCAACTGGATCTAGGAATACAAATAGAGTGTTAGCTAGATGCCGGGATAGCTCTCTAAATTTGCAATTTATATATCTAGAGTAATAGGATCACAAATATTAAACTGTCTTTGCCTTTGGTTTAGTGAACAAGTTGAACTAGTAGGTGATCTAGGATCAACAAATAACGCTTTGATTCCTTAGGTAAAGATTTTGACAGTAGACTACTAGTATATAAAGAGTCGTTAAGCAGTAAGTTAGTAAAGTCTCAATGAGCTAGGATTCAATAAGATCACCATTATTGTCTTCTAAGATAGATTATAATTAACCATGATTGCTTTATGCGGATGTGATTAATTGTGACGAAATTACCATGTCTAGGTTTTAGGAAGAAGTACCGCCTAAATCTAGGAATGATATATCGACATCGAGATAAGACAATCATTGCACTTATACATTAAAACCTACGTTTTATTAGATTAAATATGGTTAATACATTTTCCTTACAATAGGCTTGACCGCTTCTCTATCTTCTATATATCAGCTTGTGTGTGTTAATCGTCAAATCTCAGTCTAGGTAAACCAAAACTCGTGCCAGTCTCTCAGGTTGAAAAACCCCCTTTTTGCGTTAGTTTAGGTATAACATAGAATAAATTAGGACTAACTTAGATCACAAAAATACTGATAGACTTAAGTATTAACACTCGCTCTTAGTGATCGACGCCCTACTTACTAACGAACCTACATCTGATCGGGTACACTTTCCGTTAGTGTTGTTTTAGGTATAGTCGACAAAGTATAAATAGTAAAACTTGATAATAAATATTACCTACGCACAACGACACATCAAATTTTTTGGCGCCGCTGCCGGGGAGTGAGTTTGTTTATTTTTTTTATAGTATTTTAGTTTAGATTTAACATAATTTAGATTAGTGTAAGATTTTCTATAATTCTGTATCTTATTTGTTTAATTTAGTAGATTAATTTGCATTGTTTAATTTTGCGTATTTGTTTGTTTTTCTACATTGTTTTTCTTTTCTATAATTGTATTGGTCGAACAACCGATACGATGTATTCACCTAGTTGAATATGACATAACCCCCTTTCGTAACCAATACAGCGTATTCCGTTCAAAAGATTAATACGACGTATTCAGTTAATTGAATACGGTGTATCGATCATCTAATATAGCAGCAGATTGTATTTTTCATATTCCATTATAATTTATATTTTTATGTGGTTTCTTTCTTTCGAGCCTATCCTACTGATTGTTTATCCTCTGTTTCAGGAGTGCATAACCAGGAGTTCAACCGAGAAGCTCTTTACACCTTTCGAAGAACTGGAACGAGTATTTCATTTAACAAGGAAGCTTTTTAAGAGAACGAGTCTTGATTATTCGAGTTCACCAGAATTCGATTTATTTTCTGATCTTGAGAATCAAAGTGAAGAAGAAGTTACAGAAACAATGGGGGAACCAATTATGGAGGAATACATGATGAAGACCTGAGAGGATTATGGATCGGGTATTGGTAGGCCTAAGATTGATGAAAAGGCCCACTTTGAGTTGAAGGGTCAATTTCTCAAGGAATTGCGTGATAATACTTTTAGTGGATCGGATAATGATGATGCTAACGAACACATTGAGAAAGTTCTTGAGATTTTTGACCTATTTCATATACCTAATTTAACTCAAGATCAAATAATGCCTCGAGTTTTCCCTATGTCGCTTACTGGAGATGCAAGTCGTTGGCTAAAAAATGAACTAGTTTGTTCAATTGATACTTGGGAAACTCTTAAAAAGAAATTTTTGAGCAAATATTGTCCACCTGCCCGAATTGCTAAAAAATAGAGGAAATCAATAACTTTCAACAAGAGCCTGACGAGACTCTTTACCAAGCTGGGGAACGCTTCAAGGAACTATTACTGAGATGCCCTCAACATTACTTAACGGATATGTAGGAAGTGATCTTTGTTTTATAAGGGATTGGATGTACCTACTAGAAAAATTCTTGATTCCAAGGGTCCCATACCATCTATGAAGGCTGCTGATGCTAAGAAAGCCATCCAAGATATGGCTAACCATTCTCAAATATGTCACAATGGAATGTCTACTAGGACTAGAAGTACTGATACTTCTGATGGATTAGATGCTATTCAAGCTTAACTAAACAACCATGGAAGAGAAATTAAGAAAGTTAATGAAAGAGTGTATGCTGCTCAAGTATGATGTGAATCATGCAATAGACCCTACTACACTAAGGATTATCCACTAAAAGAATAAGGAAAAATTTTTGAAGAAGCATACTACACTCAATTTAAGTACCATTCCCCCAAGGAGGAAGATATAGAGCAACTGCTCCATGATTCTACCAAAGAGATAATGGAAATCCTTCGTATCAAGAGCTTCAACGGATGCTGCTATTAGAAATCAAGGAACCTCGATCAAAGCTTTAGGAATTCAAATCGGGCAAATGAGCAAGGTACTTTAAGAGATGGGATCTGGAATCCTACCCAATTCAACTGAAACAAAACAGAAATATCATGTCAAGTCAATTTTGACTACTGTTGAAGCTGACACGCCTTTAATACACATCGATCCCATCTGATACGCCGTATCGATCTGACAGAACAGAATGCAGTTTTTCAAGCCAAGTCAATCGATAATTCATTTTCCAAATCGATTGATTGATGATTGTTATGAAGAGAAGTAGGTACTGAGTGAATTGATAGATAGAGAAAATTTTGCTACTAACTTGAAGAAGCTACTTATGGAAAATCCAAGAATGAGGTACCAAATTGAAGCATCAACAAACACGCATGACTTGGAAATTCTTAATGATTCTCTACCTTCAAAGGAAAAAGACCCAGGGAGTTTTACTATACCTTGTTATATTAATGATATTTGTTTTGAGAAAGCCTTAGCAGACATAGGAGTTAGCATTAGTGTTATGCCTTACTCAACCTTTACCAATCTAGGTTTAGGTGAATTAGCTCCTACTAGGTTGATAATTCAATTGGTTGATAGAACATGAAAACGTCCCAAGGGTATTGTGGAAAATGTATTAGTAGATTTTGATAAGTTTGTCTTTCCCGTAGACTTCATTGTTTTAGATATGCTCGAGGATATCAAAGTCCCTTTGATCCTTGGAAGACCATTCTTGTCTACTGCTCATGCTAAAATTGATGTGTTTAAAAGGTAAATTACTTTAAGAGTAGGGGATGATAAAATTTTGCTTAAAAGTGACAATCCTACTAATAACATAATTAAAAGAGTTTTTATGTAGGACTAAGAGAATGAATATAACTTGACTAATGGGAGAAGCCTTAATTTTGAATAGATCACTTGACCCGACTTATGGAGACTATATTGAACTGAATGATCTTAATGAACCATTAGAGCTTTGAAGAAATCAAGTAGAAGACCTAGGTCCAATGATTGAGGAAGGTGAAGTAATTAATAAACCCATGGAGGATATAGTCAAAACTAGGAATGATAATAATAAGATAAGTAATAGGATTGATGAATACCCTAGTTTTTATGACTTTGATAGGAAAATCCATATTGATCGTGCTTATAACCTTGCAATTTTCATGCATAATAGGTTTTAAACATGTCAATGCTATTTTTTTCCCAATTTTGTCTAGTAATGTGATGTCTAGAAGCTTGTATAACTCGATCATTAAAGATAAAATTGATTATAAAGGAAAAAATGTAGTCGGAGCTTTTATCAATGTACCTATCTTCGTTGGAAACTTTTCTGTTGTGACTGATTTTGCAGTTACAGAAAATATGGATGCTTATCGTGATGATGGAATGGGTGATGTTATTGTTGGAAAAACAAAGCGTTTGATGGAATGATTACCATTTACAATGGTAATGATGGTGTGGCTTATTAAATGGCGTGATCACATCCAAGGTTTAAACAACTAACTAATGCACAATGTAACAATATGCAACCATTGCTGAAGGTAGTGCACAAGATGAGCTAAATGGAATATCGCACCCGTATCAAAACCTTAAAAGTTTCTACAAAGGAGTCTTGAATTTGGGACCCAAAAACATAAGGGATGCGAAGATTGAAGAATTGCTCACACGTGAACACGTAAGCATACATGAGATAGAGTGAAGTTCGATGCAAGTCTAACTTAAAGACTTTTTTGTAAACAAAAGTGCTTGCCCAGAGACAAACCGGAATGTAATTTTTAGGTTTTTATCGAGTCTGTCTTCCTAGGTAGTCGATACGGCGTATCCAAACTCAATGGATACGGCGTATTGACCCCGACCTGGACGTTATCCATTTTATTTTCTACACTAAAAACTTTATTGTCAGACTTGTCGATATGGCATATTCGTTAAATGAATACAGCGTATTCGACCTCTGACCCGTACTTAAGATTTTTGATACAGGTCTCAATACGGCGTATCTTGAAACATGGATACGGCGTATCGACTTCTGGTACAGATTTAGTTTTCATTTTTAGGTTTTGTTTTCTAACCGACGATTATCCAGAGATAGAATCGCATTTGTTTTCTTATGTTTTTATATAGGAACCTTCTGGACGATTGAATGAATTTGGTGATGCTTATTTTCTGGAATTCTATGTGTGTTGTAGTCATGTTGGTATTCATATGCATTTACAACACACATCTTTGCTCATATACGTAATATAGAGGATCATACCGAGCAAATCTTAGGGGAGTTTTTTAGTTCTAACTCTTTAATTTCCTGTTTTTCATGCTATATTTATATAACGAGGGCGTTGTATATTTCAAGTGGGGAGAGGAGAATTAGAACACTTACTTGTTCTTATTTTTACAAATAATATGCCAAATTTATATCAAATTTAAAAAAAATTAGCATATTTTTTGTGAAAGTATTAGTTACATGACCCGCACACATAAACCTAATTTCCAATTGTAAGGATTTAGCCTTATCCATTTCCCAATTTTTACCCTAAATTCCACAAAAATATAAGTGTGCCGGTGACTGTAGTAAACTTTAGAACTTGGCTTGATATATCTACTCGAGAGCACAATAATAAGCACTATTTTTAATAGATGGAGTTTCTGATAAACGTCAAAAACGTGTCGAAGTAATATTAAAGTATTTTCCGTTGGATAAAATAATTACTTGAAGACACATAATAATTAATCTTTCGGATGTCGTATCCACGACGAGAATTGAATTGAGATTTACGTTAATGTTTTTCGTTTGATGCTTGATTATCTTTTGGTCGGTTTTTGTTTTTAAACTAATTTTAATATAAAAGATACTATTTTTAAGATCACTAAAAATTATACTAATTAATTAAACTAACAAAATTAAGCTAAGAGATCTAAAAGATATAAAAACGAATATGCTTGTCAAGTGAGGTAAAAAGGTCATCAAGTGTGAAAAATGGTTTTAATTGACGAATTAGCACCCATAAAAATATTATTTTCTCACAACGTTGGTTTATTTTGAAAACGATATTTTATATTGGTATTAATTACTAGATTTGATGTTTGATTATTTTTCCGGCTTTCGCCCTTCAAAATATTCAAATAAGATATCAAAATAATCCTAAAATTATTAATCAACAATACCTTTTTAATCTCCACACTTAATTTACTTAATACAACTCACATAACAAGCATAAATAAAACTACTCACTAAACATGGCAACAAAACTAGCATAAACAAACATAATCATAGTTCTAATTAAACTAAAAATTAAAACAATTAAAGTAAATCTACTTTATTAGTTTTTATCAAACTAATTAGCTTGTAAAGTTTTGAGCTTTATTCACTAATTAGCTTAATAAAGACTACAAAAAGCTTAAAACTTTAGGAGTAAAACAAGCTTATTAGACTCATAATCTCCTCGCCTAAGTGTTGGATTGGATTCATCAACATTAAAACACAAGAAAAGGTTATACTAAACAATATATAAAAGCTAGAGATTAAACTAGAGATTATAAGGTACTAATTAAGATAACTTGATTTAAATCCACCAAAAACCTAGGTGTTCAACTCTGAAAAGTGAATAGGAATCGGGTATAATTAAGTATTAGATCTAGAATAATAAGCTAAAAAGCTACAAACTTTAAGCTAAATGATAAAAAGACAAACTTGGAAAATAAACTACTTGAAATAAGCTATAAGAAATAATCTACTATTAAAAATCTACAAACTTTAAGATAGAAAATAAGCTAAAAAGATAATAAAGACATAAGCTTGGAAAAATAAGCCAACTGAAATAAGCTAAATAAGCTTATTCGAAAAGCTTAAACAAACATGAATATGAAATAAGCTTAGATGACATAAGCTATAAGGAGCTTATTCGAATATAAGCTTAAGATCCAAAAAATAAATAAGCTAAAAAGATTTTATTTAAAAATAAGCTAGAAAAAAGAAAGGATAAGAGAATAAGTAAAACAAATAAGCTAAGTGACACCAACCATCTTAAAAAGCATTTTCATTAATCAATAATAATCCATGACAATAAGTTGGAATAATAAGCCACCCACAAATTAAAAGGATTGTGCATTTCGTGGGTAAATAAAATTTAGCACTAAATTACCACGTATACACTCCATGATAAATCACGAGGTAGGTAATCCATGAGGAATATTTCGGGCGCCAATTATTTACCCACATATTTCACACCAAACATAATTTTGTGGCTAATTTTGTCGGAATATTCCTGGGAAATTTGAGGGAAAATAAAACTGATATATTAAATCATTGATCGTGGGTAATGAGTGGGTAATAGGTGCGTAAATGGCTACAAAAGGATGAGCGTAGATAATTATCATGAGTATTCCATCAAATTCTTGTAGTGATGAGTCCGGAAAGTTAAAGAACATGAACGAAGCCGATGATTTTTATTACCGTTAATGTTATAGGTCCCATAAGATTTGCCGTTGTAAAACCTTCTTGTTCCGTTTTGCCTTTTTGTCTCACCTCTCGGTGGAAAACCTTCTCTCACACCACTCTTGATTATTGCACTTCATTTTTTCTCTGACACACAGATCACACCTTTTTTTTCATAATTTTTACGATTTGGTAAATTGGTTTTATGGGCAAGATAATGTGATAATAATTTGAGAGACATGTAACCTCTCTTTTGCTAATTCGTGTATTTGAGAGTTGATACATATAGATGTGGTTTGATAGAGAGACACATATCACTTTGGGAGAGAATAAGGACTCAAAGATTATTTTAGTAATTATAGTACTGTTTCTAAGCATTAAAGAAATAATATCCAAGAATTAGTGTAGCAATCGTGAGGGGGAGCATTATGCTTAATGTATATATTATATAATATATGTTTATAATATAATACTTATATTGTGGTCGTAACTACTTTTATATAATATTTAATCACGATTATATTAAATTGCAAAGTTGTTTGATCATAATTAAATTAAATTACAAAGTGTCATCATAAAGTGTATAAAGTGCAGTAACTTGCAAATTACTACTACTTTAGCTTCACATCAGATTTTGTCATTTAACTTACATTTAATTAACACATCAAAAACACCATTCCAATGAAGCAATCAATTTAAAGCAACTAACTCACATAACGGTGTAGTAACTTGCATCTAATGAGATGCTATGTATAAACCAACTAGGATTGCTTGTTACTGCACCCATAACTCTAAGAGCGAAAGGTGTCATAACTTGGTAACAACGCCACCTTAGTGTCACGTCAGCTTTAACCGAATAACACTAACACCCCAAAAAAACCTGCAATCGTAACACCTATAACAGCCCCCGTGTTTTAGCATCATTTACGACGTCAATAAATTCACATGTGTATGTTTTAGTATTGACGCGTTGCTTTTAAGTCGTAATCGTTAAGTTAAATCGCATAAGCTAAAAATGAGCATTCAATGTAAACGGGCATCAAACAATTAAATGTTTACATCAAGCAAGTGTTAAGTAATTATTTTGAGGATAATTATTAACTTTGTTCATTTTATTTTTATTTGTTTTACCGTAAAGTGATTACGTTTCGCGATAAAATACTTTAAGCATACCCGGACCACCAAACTTTTTTTACCGCTTCAACAAATACCCACATTAAACCAACACCCTAAAATAACAATATAACTTACGATAATATATATGCATATACCGGATTTTGTGTATACACATCAAAAATACACAAAAATCTCAACTTTGAGCTTTTAGTACACTCCACTTGTACCATTAAACCAAGACATATTACCCATGTTTTTACCAAGACTTCCATGTTTTACTCCCATTGTCCCAAGACTTCTTACATGCATCTTTGACTAGCTTATTATCAATAATAAGGTACGTCTACTAGAAAGAGACACTTACACTCTTATTTTCCTTAACAAAAACTCTCACATTTCTCTCATAAATACTCCCCTACCACGGCCAAAAAGAAATCCTCAAACAAAACCATACAAAATATTTAAGCACATTTACATACATTCCTACCATGATATCTAAAAAACCTAAAGGTTATTTGAGGTTTGGTTTAAGGTTTTATAAGGGTTAATAAGTCAAAAGCAAGATCAGGTTTCATTGGTTTTTTAGGGTTTTCGATTCTTGCAATTTAGGGTTTATGGATTGCTAAACAAGGGTTTAGCTCTTATTTCTCCTATCACATCATATTACAGGTCATCAAAACTTTTAATATCTTTACTTATTATGATTTTAGCATAAATATGTTCTATTATGTTAATCACCATTGATGAAATGTTTAACATGTAAAATAAACTTGTACTTACTGACATGATGTGTATACTTATATTCATATTTATAAAGTTTAGTTACAAAAAAATCATAATATGATGGTAATATAAGTATTGTATCATGTTGGTTTAAGTGTAAAAAAAAGTGGTATAAACTAGTAAGTAAAAGTTACTTAAGAGAGTTTATGATTTAAGAGCATTGTTAAGGACTTGTTAACTTGTACATTTGGACAAATTATGGACTAATGGACACTATAATATGAAGGACATATGATATAAAGCATAGTAATAGACTTGTAACAAGATGGTTAAGCGTAAAAGTGCAAAAACTAAGTTTAAACATGTTTTTATGAAAAACATCAAAACTTTCTGTTTTAATTCGACACATAAACTATTTATTTTATATTTTTATAAAATATTACGTCTCATGACGATTCCAAAAAGGTAAGAAATTCGAAAAACGGTCGAAAAAACGATTTATAACGAAAAAGATACGTAATTTACAAGTTATACGATAATAAACGCCTTTATAAAAGAAATTTTATAAAAACTATTTGATTTTCAGATCTGAGATAAATGGTTGGTTATTTTTCATAAAAATCACATATTTTTAGGATTCCAAAACAATAAGAATCGAAATTTTTAGATCAATAACGAAGGAGTTATGAATTTCGCGAGTTTACGATAATAAATACTTTTATAAAAATAATTTTATAAAAGTTACTGTTCATCTCAGACATGAACATTTTGAAAACATCATTAATATGATAGAACTTTTAATAACAAAGACGTGCTCGAAAGAATCACTAAAAACGGAGCTAAAACGAATAAGATACGACATTTACGGGTTTTACGATAACTAAATCTATAAAAATAAATTTATAAACTGTCATGAACAGTAAAAACCACTGTTCATCAGGGGACTAAAAATATGAAAATGTAATATTTTGATAACTCGTCTTAATACGAAAGCGTGGACATAAGAAACGTAAGAAACGGGCTTAAAACGATAAAGTTACGTCGTTTTTACTAATGAAATATTTATAAACGTTTTAACTTTATAAATACGATTTCACAAACGCAATTAGATGGTGATGTAGCTATATAGAATTATATATGGTAGTAGTTATTCAAAATGCTTAGTACTTATACGGCCTATAATTAATTAGGTTGCATTCGGCGTTTATCTGACGCATTTTCTGTGATATATGTTTGAAATACATTGTTTATTGTTTAAATCACACGAGGTGAGTTTCAATAGCCCCACGTTTTTTAATATTTATAATAATATTTAACAAGATTTTGGGGTGGAGAAACAATGCATGTTTATACAAATTGGATGCATGTAACATTTTACTTGATTTAACGTGTTTGCCATAATAGCGATAACCAATATGAGCCCATAATCATGAACTGTCAGTTACTGTTGTGAGAGCAAATGTTATAAATAGATCTATTTGGGATTGACATCCCCGTTCGGGTGATTAGCTATCACTGGACAAACGAACGTATATCATGTCGGACATAGGATGTTGCGGGTTAGAACATCATCACAACGACATGTTGTCAATTTATAAATGCATTTCATACAGTGTCATTCAGTGTCATGAGCTTAGGAAAATGTAATTACATTTTATGATGTTTGCATCTGTTGCATTATCATGGGGAAATCTTGCGGTCCTACATTATACATTTACAAACCTATGAATTCACTCAACAATATGTTGACGTTTTAAATCAATGTTTTTCAGGAGGTCAATAAGGCACGAGGTACAAGGGATACATTGGTGCTTATATATTTTAGATGTCACATGCTAAAGATTTGGTTGCATTACATTTTAGGATAAATTGTTATGAACTATAATCTTGTATTTTGTATTTTGAACAAGTAAAGCTTCGGGCTTTTATATCAAACACTTTGCTAAATCCAATGTATCAGTTTTAAATGACTTTTTGGTCGTTCTTATATTATCTTGTGTTATTGATCGATGATGTACCATCCCCAAACCCATATTCCGCTGCGATCCATTTCGGGGGAGTTGCATGCCTTGTGAACTCGAATACCAACGTAGAGTGGTGACTCGGATACCAACGCAGAGTCACACAAGGATGGCTCAAAAGGAGAGCCTTCAGCACGAGAGCCAAGCACAATGGTCGGATCCTACCGAATCATAGTGATGTCGCCTGTCATCATTTTTCGTAGGGAATAAAACAGTATGCGATGGACAGTTGGAGTTTGCCGACTTCGTGGCGGTAGATAAAAGACAATCCCGTTTGCCGTCTCTGTTTATTTAATTAAGGAATCCTTATGCCTGACTCGATCCGCTTTGATCGTCAATGGTCAACGGCGGATAGCCATAGTTGAAAATTATGTGCAAAATTTTTGCTTGTTATGTGTTTGTGTGTTATGTGATTTCTAGTCAAGTGGTCGTATATATGTGCGAGCTCGAGGCATCATTATTATATGACGTTCGATCGGCTGGGTACGCCTACCCATATTATGGTGCTCGCAAAATAAGTCGAGATGATTTAAGGACACATGGAGCGATCACGTTTGGTATGCGAGCTCGAAGTGGTCCCCGCGGGTGGCAGCCAAGCCGGTGACGATCGTGCTTGGGGCACCATGAAGAATGCACAATGTTTGATAATATAAGCAAACTTGACCATTTGATTGGGTATGTATCCGTGGCTATAAAGCCCGTGAGCACCCTGTAATGTTAACAATCTCTATTTTGGGTATGTATCCATGGCTATAAAGCCCGTGAGCACCTTGTGATGTTGAAAATCTCTTTTTGGGTATAGATTCGCGTGTGAACACCCTACAATGATAAAAATATTTTTAGATATGCATCCATGGCTATCAGGCCCGTGAACATCTTGTAACTTTAAAAACTTTTCTTGGGTTGGACATAGCCGGAATTTGTTGTTAATCATGGCTTGACTATTTAGCAAGCATGAGTTAACGTGATTGAACTGATTGATTGGCATGGTTTTAGCTATTTAGCAAGCATGTCATTATGTGATTATATGTGCTTAATGATAAGTACCTTGTTTTGATTAATTTCGTAGTGCTTTCGATAGATTTATGTATACTCTGAATGATTTCCGCATCGATGAGTTCTCTTTTGATGAAATAGGCTTGTCTGTTAGCAAGCACGATTTAATAAAAATTAGGTCGGTCACGTAACGCCTTTCCCCCTAAAGCAAAACTATTTGCATGGCTTGACGGTTAGGAGCAATGGTCATGCAATGTATGTGATTTTTGGTACGCTTAATGATAAGCGCCTTGTTTTGAATAATGTTGTAACGCTTTCGATGAAGTTATGTACACTCTAGACGATTTTTATAATGATGCGATCTCTTTTAACGAGACTCGTTGGACGATATGTGTTTTGATTTGATCGGTGTGATCACCGATGATTTTTGAATTGATTGTCGCTTTGAAAATTTTCCAAATGCGCCCAAGGACCGTGTGGCCATACTTGAGAACATGTGAGATCCATTCGAGAATGACAATCTTCACATCATTGGCAAGTGAAATTGGGACAAAATTAATGATTAAAGAGCGTCGGGATGTCGCTTCCTACAGGAGGGAGCTGTTTCGTTGAAACCTCGACGATGACTTGTATATCCTCATCTCGTCGCAAATATACCGGTACACGAATAAGGCGAATTTGAGCGCCGCCGGGACGTTCGGCTTCCCAAAAGGGGTTAGATAATGTAACATTTCTGAATTAAGATCAATATTTGGAACCGAGCCACATTATTTTTTTATTAGAATTCATTTTTATTCTTTTTGCTCGACCTGATAAAAATCGTCAATTTTAATTATTCGTGTGTTACGACTTAGATAATTATCCATTTTTAATGATCGAGAAATCAATAATTCCATATTTTAGCTTCGATAGCTTAATTATTTTCATTTTAGTATTTTTCGACTTCTTATTCGTGTTTGGCCGAACCGCGTCAAAATAGTGTTTTTACAATTTTTAACATTTTTAACTACGTGTTTTAAAAACAAATATTGTGGAATAAATGTTTTTGAAAAATAAAAATAAAAATAAAAATATAATTTATAAATATAACATATAAACCAAACACCCTCTTTAATTTATTGTATGATCCATCAAAACGCTAAACCAAACACCCCTTTATGTTCCATTAGCTCCTATAAATCTATAAAACAAACACACCCTTACATATTTTTTTATACAAAAAGGAAGAGCCCATCTAAAACGCACAGTAACAAAAAAAAATGGGTCAACATTTTCTTCTTCCCTCCCTTACTGTGTGTCGACAAAGTCATCTCCATCACTATTAATTCATCACTCAAAATTTCAAATTAACACTTCTAATCACTCTCAAATCATTCTTATACAAATCCCCATCATTCTTTTTAATTCAAATCAACCATGCATCAAGATTTATGATTTCTTAATTTTTAATAAAATTTTGATCTTAGGGCTTTTAATCTAATTGAGTTTAATTAAATCATCAAGGGATAGCTCATTAGTGTTTAAAACAAGATTGGGTGAGGTAAATCAAGTTTTCGGGTCTTCCCCCCCCCCCCCTTGTTCTTATAAGGTGCTTCGGAAGACGCCAAACAATCAAACCCATAAGGTTTGTTATGTTTTAATTTTCTTACCTTATTTTGATTGTAAGTTGTCTTAATATCTTATTTGTATAAATAATTTTATATGATGTCTTGCCTGTATAGATACTGTGTTTGAGAATCCATAAAATAGAAGGCATATTGTGATTTTGAGTTTGTTGGTGAATTAGGTGATTTGGTATAAGTTATACGTTGGCTTAAGCAAGGTGAAAGTGAATTTGGTGCAAAATATTGAAGATTTGGGAGGGTTTTTGAACCCTCATTTAGATCAGAAAACGTAGGCTTAAATTAGCAAATTGAGCAATGTTGTAAACTGAAATTTTATAGTTTAGGATGGTAGAGGTCGTTATAATGAACGTGTGGTAAAAGTTTGAGCTTCCAACTCTTAAAAACGAAAAAGATATGGCGATTTGAATTTGGGAAATTGTTCTGGCAAAATTCTGTACACATTGTTTTTGTGTAGAATTTTAGTCCATCTTGCGAGTAGTGTAACTTGGTCATGCCAATAGCTTTTCTAGGTTTGCAAGACGCTATGACTAAGTACCTCGAGTCTACTTTTCAACGAGCTAGGCCTCATCGATTATCAATACTTAAAAGTGGGTCAAATGGGGTTTACAAGAGTAAGTGTCAAAACTGAGTTTGCTGAGTTCGAATTTTAGTTGCAAAGATGAAGTGAGCAGACGGGTCAAAACTTAAAATTTTTCTACGAAATTTAAACTGGAACTTGTTCATAATATGTGTGACCTACTGATATGTTTTTAGAATTTTTGGAGTTGTTTAAGGGGGTCTTCTGTTGCCAAACTTTTGATAAGTCCAGCAGACCCTGTTTTAAAACAAGTTACAATTTTTAAATATTAGTTGGAAGTGGCTGTAGTTTATGGGTGAGCTACAGTAGTTAAATAACATATATAGGTGAGTTAATAAAGAAGGAGAATGTCTAGTTCGACCATTTAGCATTCCTTTTAGTGAGGTGATCATCTAGTAAAAACGGATAGAATTTCAGAAAATATGAAAGTGGTACTTTAAGCGACTCTAGTACATGGATTCTTAAACATATGATCATATTACATGCCAATTTATATATGAGTAATTGATTCTTTTATATTAAAGTACCATTACATTATAAGTATGAATTTTAATCACGCGCACAATATTTATAGGTCGAGTTGGTTGTGACACCATCCCTTCTCGTACGGATTTCTTGATCACTATTTCTTATCTCTTTACTCTAGCGGTGAGTTCATAGCCTCGCATTTAAATCTTTTTATGTTTTAAAAACCCGTGAGGGAGATACATGCTTATTTTAGAAAATCGAACACGTGTGATTTTATTATGTGAACGTTGCTATGAGTGGTATGTTGTGGCCCTTCCTTTATGAACCGTCAATTACCGATAATCGGTAAACGCTGATGCAATAATAATAGATCTATTTTGGCCTAACGACCTGTCTGGCGTGTGTTCCTCGCGAGGGCATACGAAGACATATTGTATTTAGTATTGGGAGTGTGTAACACTATCACTCCGGGTTGGGCACGATTGTTTAAGGTTCGGATTCGTGCTCTAGCATCGTTGTGTTTATCCTATGAACCTAATGTTTTCTTGCTTGTGTTCAAAATGATTGTTTATAAACTCTATGGATTCACTCAACATTTTTGTTGACGTTTTAGCATGTTTATCTCAGGTATATGCTTGCTAGCTTGGATGGGACGGAGCTTGGATATCGAAGGACGTGGACTTGGTGAACTTTGTACAAAAGATAAAATGTTTTCAAAGAAAATTAGTCATGTTGTGGCTTACTTAGAAACGAGTTTTCATAAATTTTATTGGGACCTGGCAAATCTGATCTTTTTAATGAAAATTAAATGAAATCTTAGTTAGTAAACATTTCTTTTAAAGTTGGTTACCGTGACTCGTGAGCTTGTATTATGAAGTAGCACCCCAATGTTGTATTCCGCTGCGTTGTAAATTTAGGGGTGCTATAATATACACACTCACAAGATCTACATTATCAGATCTACACAATATCCGAATCACACAAATACACAAGATAAATACAATGGAGGTTTGGTACTTAGAAGAAAAGAGGAGAGATCACTAACTAACACTTCGTTTCTTGACGAATACGAGTATTCTTCTCTTGCACTTGAATGAGAAGGAAGAGATGAGAAGAAGAGATTAGATCACTTGAAACAAGATCTAATTATGTTAGTGATCAATATTTTTAGTGAGAGAAAGAAGGTTTAGAGAGAGAAAGAAGAGACTGAAAAATTTCGTGCAAAGAGGAATTGTTTTCAGCAAGGGGTGGACCAGTATTTATAGACAGGGAAAATCAACGGTAACTGGTGGCGGTCCCGGCGGTCCCATATACATAAGGGGGCCGCCAGGCCTATAAGGGGGCCGCCACCTAGACTTCGCTCCCTTTTTTGTCTTTTTGTGGGAAATGTTGTATCTGGTGTAGAAGCTTCCGTTTTGGGGGGAAATTTTAAATTTCAAATTTTATGTTTTTAATAAAACTTTTCTTTTAATTAGAAAATATTTTGTATAATTTATTTTGTGAAAATCTTTTGTAAAAATGTAATAGATAAGAGAAAAATATTTTCTTGATCACTAATCATGCTTAATGATTTGTTTATTCATACCTTAAGTGATCACTAATCTTAGAAATGGAATTTTACAATTAATAATTTGTAAACGTTTAATTTTATCGTAAACGTTTTCACAATTTGTTATTATCAAAACGTTGAGAGGTCGAAAAATATAAATAACGTTTTTAGACATTATTTGTATTAACAATCTCCCCCTTTTTAATGATGACTAAATATAAACTCATTTTAAATAAAATTAAAGATGTCAAATTATTAAATGAGTTATGTTCCATTTCTCCCCCTTTTTGTCGAATTCAAAAAGAATGATCGTCGAGTTTTTGAGGGAAGAAAGAAATCGACGATATCAAGACTCCTCCTTGATGTATGCTCCCCTTGTTCGGGGCACCAAGGGATTGATCTTACGAAAATTATTTTGCTACAAAACAAGGTTAGAGAAACAGGTGCAAGACAAATATCTTTTAAAGTAACACATTGTATTTAATTCAACAAAAGTAGAGTTTTATTCAACCAACAAGAAACTCATACAATAGCACATGCAACTAATCACATATCCTGAAATAAAACTCTTAGATCTAATACGAGCTAAGAACATACTCCAGACAACATTTTAAGCATCATTACAATAGCAATAGATCATTATAAAAGACAAATAAGGCAGTAGATCTACAATAGTGAATTCTTAAAAGTAAAGAGTCATAATCAAAAGATAAAAGAACAATTATTTAGGAAGATTAATCATGTAGGAATGATTAATTAAAGAGGGAAAAAGAAGGGGTTGGTGAAACATGATTTGGAGGGATACACGGTTGGAGGGATGGGACGGGTTAGAAGAAAGTGATGAATTGTGATTTCATTTCTCAAAAAGAGGAATTGGTGTCTCCCCCCTAAATAAAACTGCAACAATGACAAAAACTTGAGTGAAATTCAACTTGAGCATGAGAAGGAGGATGAATTTGTGGTGGTGGTGGTGGTGAAGGTGGTGCATGAATATAGGCATTAGATGGATTAATGTGTTAATCAAGAATGGTGGAAATGTTATGGAGTTGGTTGATCATTTGATCTCTTAAGGGATTGTATGATGGTGGTGAAGGTGATTGTTGGTAGACTCTTGGAGGAAGAGGAGGTGAGTCATTTTGGGAAAGAGGTGATGATTTTGGAATGGATGTTTTGCGTTTCCATACTTGTCTAACCGACATTCTTGGTTTTCTAGAGAAGTTGAAATGGTGGTTTGAGCAAGATATTGATAAAGAAGAAAAGGAATTTGAGGGAGATGAAGATGGTGGTGAAGTATGAAAATTAGGTGATTAAATAATGAGGAAGAATGGATAAAATGGCAAAGCATGGTTTAGGAAGAAGAGGGTGCCAAATATGGTTTAGCCAATCTAGGAATTGACAGCTTGAGAAATGTAAGTGAATGTCAAGATACCAGAAGAAAAGAGGTATAACCCGAAACTTTTTTCTTTCCCCCCTGATGGCGGTCCCATATCACCAGGCGGTCTCAAATATATTGGGGGCCGCCGGGTATATAAAGGGGCCGTTTCCTGGAAGCAGGAAAATTTCCAGTTTTCCCTTTTTTCTTAACCCATCTACTAAATTCAAGAATCAACTAGTTCAAGCAATAATATGTAGTTCTAATCTAACATACAAATCATTTAGCAAGTAGTGGCATTACTCGCATGTCATATTCATAAAATTTGCTAGTCATAGAAAGTTGATCGAATGGAGAAAATTATCCAAGTTAAATGCAAATGACATTTGTCATTCCTAGTCCTAATAATAGAAAGATATAGTATATTAAACAAGAGAGATGATAATAATCATAATAATAGTTTCTTAGTAGTTGTGCCAACACGTTCACTTCCGTTTTCCACCCATCATTATAACAACCCGTAATTTTCATCACTGTAATTATCCATCTATTAAATTAGATGCACTGTAATATCCGTCTATTATATATACCACCTTTTTACAGGAAAATTTTTCACTTTATTCTATTATGTAATGTGGTTTGCATAACTAAAGTAAATGAGCTCACGCAACCTCTACCAATGGCATTTATATCTATGTTTATATCATGTAAACATCCTAATATGTCAAGTCAATGTTCTAATATCATTTTTACCAAATACATTATCCATTTAACGTACCTTTCAAAACGTTACTATTAAATGAACTTTATTCATTAACGTTTATATCAAAACCCTAATTATATGTAATGTATACATACAAAATGAATATACAAGTCATTTAAGCTCAATGTACAAATCCATGAAGCACAAATTCAAACTTTGCCATTTTCCCTCCAAAATTTAAACGAATTTCGTCCCATTCCTTTAGCATAATATACTAGCATCACAATGCACGATATTTAGCCCTAAACCCTAACCCTAATCGATCTAAACCCTAATCTAAAACCCTAAACGAAACCCTAAACTAGTTTTTAAAACCCTAATTTCATGTTTAACGTAAACATAATCCTAAACCCTAATCCTAACACTAACCTTAATCCTAAAACCATGATATGTCTGAAAACACATATCCTGTAACATCCGAGAATTTTCGAAATTTTGAATGACGATTTCAATCTTTGACTTTTAGGGTCTGGCTTGACTTATAAGAACGATCATCTAAATCACGTATTCACGACTCGGACTCTAAAGCAATTTGATGTGAAATGATATTTCAGACAACTTTTCAGTTTTACCCGAGACCTGGAAACAGTCAGAAGGTGACTGAAATGCCCTCGCAAGATTTTAGAAAAACCGCACACGACGCGTACCGACCCGGAAATGATTAAAGATAATTTAATTATCAGTTTTATTAAATAAAAGTATTTAATAAATTAGTAATCATTTATTCAAAAGCGTTTGTTGATAACGCGAATATCCGAGTTGAAATCCATTTTTATTTTGGACAAAGCGTAACCGGTTCACAAAATGAATAACAGATATTTTATTAAATGTTATAAAATATTTATGAAACATTATCAAGTAAATACTCATTTTTATCAGAAAAATGATTCGAAAAACAATGGCGCAAGTTTCGTGCCGTTGAATCATCGTTCAGAGAGCCGCTCAAATGAGTCCCGAACCAATATATTATAAAAGTTTCCAAAAAACTTTCCACTTTTGGTCCCTGTAAAATATTTACAAAACAACCCTCAACTATTAAACATATTACATTTTAATATTAAAGTTTTTTATATATATAAAATTTATATATAAAAATTACATTACCATCTCTTATATACACACATACATATATACTCTCCACACTCTCCCTCATTCACCACATTATCCGGCCACCATCAGCTACCGCCGGCCACCGTCGCGCCGCCAGCCAGTAAAAAACTTTCCGCGACTTTTCCGGCCAAATGCAAAAAGGTTCCCCATCTCTCGATTTACCCGATCCCCACTATCACTCTCCTCCACGCGCCACCTCAGCCACCGAAACCACCACCGCCACCTGCTGTGACCACCAACACCATCTTCACCCTCATCACCTCGTCATCATCACCACACCAAAAAGGGTGTGTTCGTTATGTGGTTAACATCACTAGGGTCCGTTTGGTTGCGGGTTTAACAGCAGGGTGCGTTCGGTTTTGTATCTTTTCACAAACAAGGGTGCGTGTGGTTGGCCATATAACAACGAGTAGGGGTCGTTGATGTAAAAATCCTCACATCAAGTCTATGCGATGGGTTAATGGGCAGCAAAGGGAGGGGGGTTTGGTTTGGCAGTTTGTAAGCGACCATTGAGGTGCGTTTGTTCGTGGAGCAGCAGCTAGGGTGGGTATGGTTCGAGCATAAAACACCTTAAGGGTAGCTTGTTTGGCTGTAAACAGCCGGGTTGGGTGTGTTTTGGTTCGTCTTATATCAACACAAGTGGTTGCGGTTGTTTTGTAACAACAAGAAAGGGCGTTTGGTTTGGGGTTTATAACACCCGGAGCGAGGTGCATTTTGTCGGGTTTTTCGGCTGCGGGACAGCCGAGGGTCATCGGGTTGGCTGTGGGACAGCCGGGTATAGCCGGGGGAAGGGTTGTTTCGGGTTGTTAATATCACTAGGGTGCATTTAGTTGTAATAAAAACACCAAGGGGTGCGTTCGGTTGACTGCCACCACCACGAAGGTGCGTTTGGCAGTCACCCACCCACCGTAGGGTATGTTGGTTTCGGCTGTCAACCACCCACGAGGGTGCGTTTGGCAGTGACAGCAGCTAGTGGAGCGTGTTTGTTCGTTTGATAAAACAAGCAAGCCAAGGGAGGGGTGCTGCGTTCGGGTGTGGGGTTGTTACCAACACAAGGGGTGCGTTGGGTTTTATTATAAACAACCACAAAGGGGACGTTTGGCTGTCAAAACAGCCTAAGGGTGCGTTTGGCTTAACAGCCACGCACAAGAGTGCGTTTGGCTTAACCGAAACAACTTAAAGGCGTGTTTGGTTTTAAGGATAACAATAGATTAGGGTGCATCTTTGGGTTATAACATACACGAGGGTGCGTTTGGCTGTCCATCAGCCGGGTCGGGTGCGTGTGTTTGGCTGCGAAACAACCGGGCGAACCGGTGGGTTTGTTTGTTATTGGATAGATCAGACAGCAAAAGGGTGCTGTTTTATTTTCACCAATAAAATAAATTAATTGTTTCATTTATTATTGATTTAATTATAATGTGATGAAATCTATTAAAACTTGCGCGGTCTAGTATAATATGTTATAAATATTAAAACGGGACTGACATTAATGTATAAGCGATATTAGATATATTTTAGACGAGAGTTGAACTAAAAACGAACTATGGCGCGTTTTGGAACGAATAATTAAATAGCACAAACGGAACATGGGATTCGGGATTCGAGATTTTTGATAAGTTAGACTTTGGTTTACAAAAGATGACAAATTATATTTTTACGGACGTTTTGATATAAAACGGGACTTTTAAATCTAAATAACGAAGAAACTGGAGTGTAATCGAAATATATACTTTAGTAGAAAATAAGTTAATTTTAATATATATTAAATCTGACAGATTATTAATTAAACGATTTTAGCACTTTCGAGTCCGTTTCGGCCTTTCGGCGAAACACGAAAGTTGTTCGTAATGACATTTTACTTTGCCGAGAGGATTGTCAGTTTTAAAATTAAGACATAACGGATCAAAACTAAAGGTCGGTTGATCTATTATTTCAATTAATTATATTTAAGACCATTGTTCGGTCCTAAAAACGAAGAGTCTAAAAATAGTAACTTTCTATAAAATATTTAGAGAAAAGCTTTTATTTGGACGGAAAATATATATATACCTAAATATACTAAGGGTTAAGGTTTAAAGACAGCGCAAGTAGGTTTCTCATCACATTGTATAAATGTATGTATGACAAATAAAAAATATGTATGATTTCGTGTAAACGATGTCCGCATCGTTGGTCCGTATTTATTACGTTATAATCGAATGACTTACTTTATGAGGTCGAGGTCGAGAATCGTTGAGATTCAGTTGTGATTTAATGGAGTAATTGATCGTGGTCTTTAATCAATTTGAGTTCATATCTTCGCTTTTCAATTCTTTTGAATGTTTTATAACCCGCGAGGTGGGAATATACTCTTGTCTACAAAGTCTTTTACTTCCCTCGTTATCTAATAAACAATGGTGATTGTTTTAAGGATGTTGTGAGTTATAGGCCCCCTCTGTTTTATACTTGTTTCATACGCTTTAAAACTTTTGGATGAAACTTTGCTTGTTTGCTAAATTGTTTCAAATTCATTACAGTGGTCGATTACATACTTGAATACATGAATAATTTACAAGTTCATATTACATGAATATTTTACAAACTCATATTAACAGTGATTGATTATATAAACTCATTTCATACTTGGTTTTACAAATTGGACGCAAGTGAAAGTTTATATTGAATCACGTGTGTACCATAAGTATAAATAATAACCCCCTTTTAACCCACTTATTGTTGAACTGTTAATTTTTGGTTGGGAGCGCGAGTGTATAAGGTAGAACTACTACGGTTTGACAACCCCCGTTCCGTTGACTAGCTATCACCGGGAACGAATATTATAACAGGTCGGTTTTGGATGTTGCGGGTTACAACATCTGTATAGGGCATAATGGCTAAAATAGCTAATATACGTCGAGCTTCAGTGTCATGAGCTTAGTGTAACAGTAATCTGGTTTTGTGATGTCTGCATATTGTTGTGGTATTACAGGGAAAATTTCTGCGGTTCCATACCTTATATTTATTATTTCAGGAAAATGATAGGGCACGAGGTCCAGGATACATTTTTTGGTGAATTAAATATGTATGCATTATTTATAAAATCTTTTGTGGATAGGATTGGTACTTTTGTGACCATTAAAATTTGTCATGCATTCTTTTATAAAATCTTTGATAATATTGTATTTTGGTGACATAAAAAAAATGTAGTCGTGCATAATTTCTAAACGTTTTACATGGTGCTGTGATGAAACATTGCGTAAATATATTTGTTTGAAAACTATACATTTCATATTTAACTAACCTATGTCTTCATCAACTTATGTTGACCGTTTTAAGCAAGTTTTTCTCAGGTAAATGAGAATGCCGGAGTTTCTTGAGAAGTGCATTGGAGTCTTTTACAATTCATGCTTTTCATTGGGATGCAATTATGGTACAAATGTATATTAAAATTCAATTTTTTATTAACTCGACAAATGTTTATATTTTCAAACGCAACCCTAGGATCGATCTCTTGTATCTAGTGTTGCGTATTATGAAGTAACTCCCCAAAGTGGTATTCCGCTGCGTTGTTGTATTTTTGGGGGTGTTACAGATTGGTATCAGAGCACTGGTTATAGAGAACTAGGTTGCATATTTTACCCTAGACTATAACCGTTTTCACAAACATTGCATCACATCAAACATTTTCAAAGTGCATACACGCTACTTGCTTATGTGCTTACATTACGTGCTGCATTAAGTGCTTACGTGACATACATATATGTAATATATATGCTTACATCTTTTGCGTATATCGTACGCTTATTTATATAAGAGTTATTATATAAATACCAGAACATTTCTTAAGGCATTGTGAGTTGCACAATGGTCTCAGTTTATTTCTTAAGACATTGTGAGTTGCACAATGGTCTTATTTTACTTCTTAGACATTGTGAGTTGCACAATGGTCTCATTTCGTTCCCAGACATTGTAAGTTAAACAATGGTCTCTAAGAATATTATTTTCTTCATAACTTTATATAATATCTCCCCGTAAAAAAAATAAATTTGTTATTTTTTTCGCGGAGGCCGTTATAATTTTGTTTACATGGGGATATGTATGAATCTAACTGTTACAAGTCTTGTAGAGGCGGGACTTTCAATGAGGATGATATGGAAATCAGTATACTGATTTGTTTTATAAGAGTCTCTTTAGCCTTATTTACTGCAAACCGAGTACTCATTAATTACTTGAACGCTATGTATGATTCTCAAGTCTCGCCTGGCCAGTTTTTACTCCCACTTCCAAAGACGAGTTTCAATCACTCGTCCCATACTAGTTGAACACATGCATATCATGTCAACCACCTTGAAGTTATGAGAGTACGCGTATTGCCCGGAATTATAAGTAGGATGATTTATAATTTAATTGTATTTGTAAGAGGATTGGACGCCTCTTCAGTTAAATAATAAATTATAAATTCAACCTACCCGAACCATAAGTTGTTATCTTTTCTTACTTACAATAAATTTTGGACAGCTTTCTTTATGTAAATAAGAGAATTATAAAAAGTGGTCTTAATGATCCGGATAGACACAATATGAACCTGAAATCGATAATCATCAGAATCCGTTAAAAGGGTCTAGAGACACAATCGTGTCTTACTACTCAGCAAAATCTTAAGGCCTCACTTGGAGCTACCTTATCTCATTCTTAAGTTATTACTTTTGCCATTGCAAGTCCTTGCAATCACGAACTGTCTGTGGAGCTAACAGACTGAGTGCAATATCCCGTCACCATTTGTTATAGTATTGACGTTATGGTCGCTACTGTTGGGTCCTGGAGCGGTCCCCATACTTATCATCAACTTTATCCATAGGTTATGCAACTGCCCTTAAACGAGATAAACACCTATCGACGAAACAGATAGTTGGACTATTCATTTCGGGCCACTAGTAGGAAGACTTAGGTCGCGATACATCCTAGTACTGCCAAGTAAGTTGAGTACTTACTTACATAAGCCACGTTGATATGAATCATCGAACATTACAGATAGTAGAAACGAGACTCCGTCCTCGGACATTTAGAAACTTATACAAACATACTCACGCGACTACACTTTCTTCTTGAGGTTTTCACTATAATGAGACTTTTTTCCTCTATACGCTGTTATACTAGGGGTCAAAAATCTGTAATATATATTTTGAGATACCCATTTTGGAGTATTAAGATATCCTGGACAACCTAGCCAAATTTTTTGGTAGATTGAGAAGTGTAAAAACACTGAATTTTGCTTAATAAAGTTATCAGCGTCTTGTTTAGAACGAGTTATTAAACCTTAAGTCTTTCCTTGGTCACACAATCGGATAACACGAATTTAATCTCGGGACGAGATTTCTTAAGGGTAGTAACTACAGTAACATCCGAGAGATTTTTTCTGAAATTTTTTAATGACGATTTCAATCGTTGACTTTTAGGGTCTGGCTTGACTTATAAGAACGATCATCTAAATCACGTATTCACGACTCGGACTCTAAAGCAATTTGATGTGAAATGATATTCCTGACAACTTTTTAGTTTTGACCGAGACCTGGAAACAGTCAGAAGGTGACTGAAATTGCCCGTCAGCTAAGATTTTAGAAAAACCCGCACACGACGCGTACCGACCCGAAAATGATTAAAGATAATTTAATTATCAGTTTTATTAAATAAAAGTATTTAATAAATTAGTAATCATTTATTCAAAAGCGTTTGTTGATAACGCGAATATCCGAGTTGAAATCCATTTTTATTTTGGACAAAGCGTAACCGGTTCACAAAATGAATAACAGATATTTTATTAAATGTTATAAAATATTTATGAAACATTATCAAGTAAATACTCATTTTTATCAGAAAAATGATTTGAAAAACAATGGCGCAAGTTTCGTGCGTTGAATCATTCGTTAAGCCGCTCAAATGAGTCCCGAACCAATATATTATAAAAGTTTCCCAAAACTTTCACTTTTGGTCCCTGTAAAATATTTACAAAACAAACCCTCAACTATTAAACATATTACATTTTAATATTAAAGTTTTTTATATATATAAAATTTATATATAAAAATTTCATTACCATCTCTTATAAACACACATACATATATACTCTCCACACTCTCCCTCCTTCTCCACATTATCCGGCCACCCTCAGCCACCGCCGGCCACCGTCGCGTCGCCGTCGGAAAACTTTTCCGGCGGACTTTTCTGGCCGAATACAAAAAGGTTCCCCATCTCTCGATTTACCCGATCCCCACTATCACTCTCCTCCACGCGCCACCTCCGCCACCGAAACCACCACCGCCACCCGCTGTGACCACCAACACCATCTTCACCCTCATCACCTCGTCATCATCACCACACCAAAAAGGGTGTGTTCGTTATGTGGTTAACACCACTAAGGTCCGTTTGGTTGCGGGTTTAACAGCAGGGTGCGTTCGGTTTTGTATCTTTTCACAAACAAGGGTGCGTGTGGTTGGCCATGTAACAACGAGTAGGGGTGCGTTGAGTGGTAAAACCTCACATAAAAGGTGCGTTGGGTTAATGGCAGCAAAGGGGAGGGGGTTTGGTTTGGCTGTGTAAGCGACCATAGGGTGCGTTTGGTTCGTGGGCAGCAGCTAGGGGTGGGTTTGGTTCGAGTATAAACACCTCAAGGGTGCTTGTTTGGCTGTAAAACAGCCGGGTTGGGTGTGTTTGGTTCGTCTTATATCACCACAAGGGTGCGGGTGGTTTGTAAACAAGCAAAGAAGGGCGTGTTATGGTATGTGGTTTATAACACCTCGAACGAGGGTGCAGTTTGTGATCAGGTTTTGGCTGCGGTAACCGAGGGTCCATCCGTGATGGCATGTGGACCATCGGGTATAGCCGGGGGAAGGGTTGTTTCGGGTTGTTAATATCACTAGGGTGCATTTGGTTGTAATAAAAACACCAAGGGGTGCGTTCGGTTGACTGCCACCACCACGAAGGTGCGTTTGGCAGTCACCACCACCATAGGGTGTGTTGGTTTCGGCTGTCAACCACCTACGAGGGAGCGTGGTATGTGCTTAATTACACATACCATTTTCCATTAAAAACGGACTTAAAAAACTAAAAACGTACCAAAGATACATTGTATTTGTATGTTTTGCATTTGAATTGTGCAGGAACGGATATTCAAAAACGACCAAACTAAGCACGGGATGAAAAAGACAAAGTCAATCCGAAGCCAAAGTCAGTCAAAGTCAAAAGTCAGACACATGAAAAAAATATAACTTGAAGGACTAAAACTGCCAAACCTCAAGTTGTATTACAAAAGAAAAAGACAAGGGTCGAAATTGCAAACCGGGCGAAGTTTTGCAATAAGGTTATAAGAGATGAGGGGCCAAAGCTGCCAACCTTCCCAAACTCCATCTTTCCCGCCCAAACAAAACCCAGGTACAGAGTAGGGATGTCTTCCCATACCTTCTACCCTGCAAACCACTCAACACCCTAGATAAATCATTCAAATACCACATCCATCTTTCTCCCCCCCCCCCCCAGCTGATAAGTGCCATGATGGCATCCTTCACCATTTTCCCAAGTTATTTCGATGGATATGATTGACTCCAAAGAAGCAACAATAGAAATTGAAGCTGGGATTTTGTTTTAAATCCCCTCACACAACAAGACACACTTTTTTTGTCTCTACAATATGGAACACAGAAGATCAGAGGAAGATAGAAGTCGGAGAGAAGAAGACTTCGGCTATAAATAGAGCCTTTTGTAAGCCTTTGAGGCAACTAGTTAGTTAGTTTTTTAATTTTAATATAACTTAGCTTATTTTCAGTTCTTTTAAAACTCATTACACCTTTTACTTCAGCTTTGTAACACTTCAAGGTTTAGATGCAAATTTGAGGTTTTAAGTCAATTATACAATTCTAATATTCCGTTTCTTCATTGTGCAGTTTTGTGTTCAAAAAGCTTCAATTACAGCTTATATTCTAAGCTTCTTTAAGTTTAAGTAACTCAAAAAATAATTAGTTAAGAGAAAATCATAAAAATCACTCTCAAAAATACCACCGACAGCTTATATTTATGTATGATAACCAATTCATGATAGCTTATGGACACTCACTAGCTTGTTATTTATACAAGCTAAGAGCTTGTAGACACTCTTTGTTAACCCTGTTTTGAGCAAGGTATTGTAAGTCTCTCTTTTTCTCTTACTTTTCTTTATTACTGTAGAACTGCTTATTAGTCTATAATTGCACTTATGTTTACTTAATGGTGCTTTACAAATTTTAAGTGCTTATCTTACTTAGTTGTTAGTTTAAAAGTGATTTGTGCAACTTTCTTAGTTAATACTGTTAGTTCATTTTCTAAAACTGTAGTTTTGAGTTAACACTGTTAGAAAAATTCAGCTTATTTAAGTGCTTATTCTTAATTAAAGTCTGCTTATAAGTGTCTTATTTTGTTGGATAATCTGTTTTTAATCAGTATGAAAAGAAAAATGATTTTGGAAAACTTTAAGGGATGTTTGGAACCAGCAGTACTAACCCATAGTTAGTACTGCTAGTTCAATTTTTTGGATTTTAAAACCAGCAGTACTAACTCAAAGGTAGCAGTACTAACTCCAAGTTAGTACTGTTAGTTAATACTGTTAGTACTGTTAGTTCATTTTCGCGTATTAGCTTATTGTTTCTGCTTAACTAAGATTTTCTTAGCTTTTTAAAGTAGATTAGGCCCATTTTCGTTTACTCACTTCAGTAGAGCTTATTTAAGCTTATTTGCCTTTTCATAGTAATTCTAAGATTTTATCAGTTTTTAGTTTGTTAGCTTATTCTCCATTCCAATTTATTATAGTTGCTTATTCTTATGCCTGAGTGCTTATTAGGGATGGTTAAATATCTGTTTTAGCTTATTTGCTTATTTCTTGTTTCATTGTGTTTTGTTAAAGCTAGCAGTACTAACTTAAAGCTAGCAGTACTAACTCCAAGTTAGTACTGATAGTTAAAACTGTTAGTACTGTTGTTAGTACTGCTGAGTTTCCTTGCTTAATTTAGCTTAATTGCTTTTTGAATTTGCTTATTTAGAGTTAGCTTAGCTTATTTGATTTGTCTTAAGTTTATTTGAGCTTATTTCTGTCTTAGAGTAAAAGTTTTAAGTGTTTGTTTCATTCCTAGCCTTTAAGCCCGCTTTAGCTTATTTTCCTTGCTTATCTTTGAGTGCATTTGCCTATTAGGTTTAGTGCCCAATATTATCCAAATCTTTGTCATTCAGTCATCAATCATCAATCCGTAATTCGATTTTCCATTCAAGCCTCGTTGGGACATAACGACCCGGAGACTCTCTATACTGCTTCCGGTTTCATTGATTTCGCGGATTTTGTTCCTTGATATATATTTATATTTGTTTACATTTATCTATGTATAAAGAGGGTTAGGTTTGCGCGAGTCAATTATGCTCAAATTTAAATTTTTTCATGCATACTTTTATGAAATTACATGTTACATAACCCGCACATAATAACCCTTGATATATATTGTCAGGATTTAACCTTTCTGTTTCCAAATGTTTACCCAAATTCCACAAAATATGAGTGTGTCGGTGATGTTGTAGACTTTATAACTTGGCTTGGTATATCTATTTGAGACCATAATAATGAGTATTATGGATTTAATTGGAGTAACTTGTTTAAATTGGTAAATCTTAGGATTACAACCAAATCGCCTATACATGTTGTTTATTAACTAACTACACCGGTTAGTTAACCTCTAGTTTAAACCCTTCCACTCTCATCTTTAGAGTGGTGATCCACTAGAACAACCCGTAGAGCAAATCCTTTAGGAATTTACACCAATTATTTATTTCGTTACACCCTTACACCTTAACCTACCATGTTAGATTAAGTTTAATTTACAGTTGCTAGTTGATTAAAGTGTAAAGTATGTATTTCCCGAGTCTTGTGTCATTTTCTATCTTTGGTGCGGTTAGAAATTTGCACATTGCAAATGGGAATGTATACTAGTAGTCAAAGCTCATGTGATTTTACTACATTCATAATTAATGGTGAATCCAAAGAACGAAGAAATTACCGAAGGAATTATCCGGAATTATTATGATTGTGAAGATGGTGAAACTACACCGAGATTTGAAGTTTAGTTAGTAAAGAAAATAAAAAATAAAAAATAATAATAAAAAAATGAGAAAAATTGCTAGAAAAAATAAGAGAGAAAGAAAGTTTGAAGATTATCGTTTCGCGAAAGAGCATTACCAAAGAAATTATACGAAGGATCGATTATTCGTTGATACGTCGACAAAAATCAACGATGTAGAGTATTGTAAAAAGTGGAAGATATCGCCACTTACCTTGTAGAGTATGTAAATTTTTGGGATGATTGGGAAGTTGACCGTTATGGGAACGCCAACTTAGGTTGTTGTTTTTGATCTAAGATCAAGACATTGTAAATAGTTGTGTCTTTATCATAATAACAGTCGGGAAAATAAGTGTCTAGCAACTTGTACTATAAGCCTTAATCTATTTATTTCTTGATTTTTATTTAACAATAATTTACTTCCCTCTCACCTAATGACTAACCTCTGGTTTTACGCGAATGATGAGCCATACGAACATGCATGTCTATTCTGGCGTTCTGGCCATGTATGCATGTCTTGTACCTTGTTGGTCTACGACTTTTCGTGAAAGTTAGAAGGTTCCTACCCTATATCATTCTTCATCCTAACCGTTGGTTAAATTTGAATGCGGATGTGATCGAACACTCATGTCTATCTTGGCGTTCCGAGTGTGTATGTGTGCTTCAGCTGCCTTGTTGGAGTGGTACTTCTGGTGAAAGATTATAGAATGATCAAACCGTACACCTTTCCATACAAAAATCTAAATTTACCTTTATAAACTTGTTACTCCTTGGCTTTAGTGGTGGAGATGTGTATCCTTGCCAAGCTTATGATAGAATACTCGTCATGACCGAGCAATTAAGCAAATTAGTTACATGTTACCACATAGATTAGTTGAGTGATTTGAGTGTTTTCATCTTCTTATTTCGTGAGTTGTTTGGTTATGTATTTGTAATAGATCAAATAAATGCTTTAACGAAAAATATCTTTAGGGATACATTTTTGTAAACTTCTAAAGGCTACTTGAGGACAAGTAGGATTCAAGTGGGGGGATATTTGATGACATCAAATAACGTCTATTTTATAGCATCGTTTATCCCATGATATTAACCTATTTTGTATAGTTATTGCAAAGAATTGTTACTTAATCGTTTATATTTGAGAATTGCAGTAATTATGGAGTAATTGGTGAAACATAGCAAAAGGCGCGCATTCTAAAGCTTAAATGAAGATATTTTGAAGATTACTATTCTGAAGACCAATACGCCATATCCATCAAGAAGATACGGCGTATCTATGCCTGCACTCACCAAAGACCACAGAAGATTAAAGAGCAATACGCCATATCCAAAGGACTCAATACTCCGTATTCAAGATATGGAATCAATATAATATTCTGGAAGATATCAAACGTGGTCCTTACTCCAAGAAATCCCCAATACGCCATATCCAACCCATTGGATACGCCGTATTGAACCGACTTCCAGACAATATAAATAGAAAACTCAAAAATGAGTTTTAGGTGTGCTAAATCATATTCTCGATACCTAAACCACAAAAGTCGATTTTTAGAGGAGAAAAAGAGCAGAAGAGGTCGAGCAACGTATTCAATTCCATAGGAGACATCGTGTAATTCCATATACTTTAGTAATCGTTCAGTTTTTGGTATCATTCGTTAACTCGGTTAGTTTACCTTGGCTAAATTATTACTCTTGTATTTATTATGACGTTTGAAGGCTAATACCTTCGGGTATTAGCCATTATTATGAAGATCTGAATGTTTGGTATTTGTTTATATCGATTTCTTGATTTATCGTTGTATGCTTGTTTATGTTTATCAATTTATACTTGTTTACGCGCTTTTGTATGCGACCTATCATTCAACTGGATCTAGCTAAGTGGACCAAGCGGATCTAGAGTCCGGGATAGCTCTCCATATAGTAATTTATACATCTAGAATAATAGTTACACAAGTATTGTCCTTCTAAGTCTGTGTCTAGGATACGCTTCGGGCTTAACTAGTTAATTGGATATTGCCAATGGTTTATTGATCGTGTTGACTAGCAGGTGACCTAGATAATTCAACAAATAACGTTCTGATTCCATTGGATAGTTGGACAAGTGGACTACTAGTGTATAGATTGCCATTAAGCGGTAAGTGGGTAAAGTCTCTATGAGCTAGGGTTTAACAAGATCACCATTGCTTTAATCCCTAAGATAGATTATAATCAGCAAATTAGGATGCTTTGTGCGGATGCTTTAATTGTGACAGAATTAATGTGTCTAGGTCTTAGGATGATGTAACGCCTAAGTCTTAAGAATGATATGCCGCCTCAAGAGAAGAAATCATTCCACTTAATAAACAAACCAACATTATAATCGGAATAATAATGGTTAATACAGTTTTCTTATATAAGGTTCGACCGCTCTTTTATCTTTTGTTAATTAGCTTGCATGGGTAACAATGTCTTGAATTGATTGTAGTCACCAACCAAACCGTGCTAGACTCTCAGGCTGAAAACCCTCCTTTTCCCATTAGAATTAGGATTTAGACTGACATAGGTTTAGAATAGAATAGAATTAACATAGTTTAAATAACCAAGATATTAATTAAATTGATAGATTTAACCTCGCTTCAAGTGTTCGACACCCTACTTATCATGAAACTACTATCGATCGGGTACACTGCCCTTTAAAGTGTTGTTTTTGGTTTAGTCAGCAAAATATAAATTTAAAACTTGAATTAGTAAAATATACTATACAAAGATAGCACATCAAGTTTTTGGCGCCATTACCGGGGATCAAACCCGGGTCACCCGCATGACAGGCGGGAATACTTACCACTATACTACAAATTTTGCAGATATAGCTCTTCCACCACGTGAGCAGAGACATAGGTTTCTTAGATATAAGGGTTTAGAGTACCCAGATACTAATATTATCGATTTCAAGGGGAGACTAGCCAGGATTCATAGGAGAGGTGCACAGGGTACCGGTATTTGATTTTGGTGGATTGCGGATTTGATGGCCGAGGGACTGAGTGGTAGGATGTTGATGGAGCACCATGATGAGGCCGGTGTTAGTATGTTCACTAGTAGGGCTTGGAGGAGGATGTTTGACATTAGGGGACCATTGGTTCATGAGTTTATTTTGGAGTTCTATAGTACATTCAGATTTAGGCAGGCTATTCTTGATTTGGACACCCTTGGGAATCTGTAGTTTTAGTTGGGTGGAGCTAGGAGGTGTATGAGCTGGAGGCAGCTCATCTTAGCCTTGGGATTACACACGGAGGAGGAGATGCAAACGGTTGGGTTTGGTGTTTACTTGGCTGGGAGCGCTAGACAGATCCCAGATAAGGGGGATCTGAGGGATTATTGGATAGGGATGTCATTTGCTGGAGATTTCCTTGGAACAACCCCGTTATACACTGCGATTAGGGATTCAATTCTGAGGTTGTGCCATCAGTTGATAGCTTGTAGTATTGCTGGGATGAGTCAGGCACCTGAGAAGGTGACCGTGACAGATTTGTTTTATCTGAGGGGGATAGACATTGACTCGGTTAACATTCCTTATTTTTTGGCTAGATATTTGAGGTTGTTTGCTACTGGGAGGAAGAGCGGGGCGCATATTTTTGGTGGGCAGTTTGTTGCTAGATTGGCTGAGCATTTTAGACTTTTGACTACAAAGATACTTGGTGAATTGACTGTTATTTCCCCTGAGCTTCTGGTGATTGACATGACAGAGCTGGTTAGGCTGCAGATTTGTGTTAAGATAGATGATACTTAGGCCATTGTGGCCATGGGACCAGAGAGGCCGCCTGATGCTGTGGCTAGTGCCCCTGCTGACGTTGAGGATGCACCGATCATTAACAAGGGTGACCAGGCTGTTCCGGCACCCGTACAGGCACCTCAGCAGCTGCCACCACCACCTCTAGCTGCTAGGACTATACCTCAGAGGTTGGGGAGATTAGAGAAGGAGGTCCAGGGACTGCGTAGAGATATAGGGGGCCTGCTTGAACTTGTAGAGAGATTGATGACCGATCAGGAGAGATTCTCCACATGGATAATTTCGTGTATGGCATAGCTGATGGAGGCTAGTGGGCAGCCATACCAGGCATTCGATGGGACTTTTCGAGGGAGCTCACCTGGGATGTTCCATAGGAGCACCAGATAGAGGACTGGCGAGGTCAGCACCTCCACACCACAGCAGGACACACAGCAGCCTGACCCATGATCCTTCCTACCTTTAGCTCTTGTCTATATTTATCTATACGTTTATTATTATTCATATCTTGATGTATCAAACACTAAAACGGGTTCTAGCATTTTATATATGTCACGATATGACTTTTTGGTTTGTTTGTTCATGATAGAACAAAGCCTGGCAGTAAGTTCAGCAACGTAGTTCATATTATGAAACCAAGATGGATATTAACAACAAATGCAAGAATGGAGATAATTTCAAGCAAAATGAAGTGAAGCTGAAGAATATTTTAACTTAAAGACTTCGCTGTAAACAAAAGTGCTTCCCAAAAGACAACCTGAAATGTTATTTAATTTTGTTATCGAGTATGTCTTCCCAGACTTCAATACGGCATATCCGTTCCATCCCATACGGCGTATTGATTGTCTGGACATTATCAGTCTTTATTTTTGATGTACATTAAAAACATTATTGTCAGTTCTGCGAATACTTCGTATTCAATAAATTGATACGCCGTATCCACAGTCTGACTCGTATTTAGTTTGTTTAGTTTAGTTTAAATTAACCGTAGGTACCAAGATAGGAATGCACTTGTTTTTCCTATATTTTACACAGGACCTCGTGAAAGAATTATCGACGAATATTGGTGGAGAATTTTCAAATCTGGAAGATCTTGAAGTGTTGGAGTCTTGAAACCTCAAGACGGCTGTTCAACACAAATTATTGCTCACAGAACCCAACTTGGAGAATTTACCGAGCAAATATCAGGGGAGTTTCTCATTCTAATTTTTTTTAATTCCCGTATTTAATGTTTTATATATACAACGAGGACGTTGTATAATTCAAGTAGGGAGATGGAATTAGAATGATCACTTGTCCTATTTTTCACAATAAAAAGCTTAAATTATGCTCAAATTTTAAAAAAATTCAAGCACACTTTTGTGAAATTACATGTTACATAACCCGCACACAATAACCCTTGTTAGATATTGTGAGGATTTAACCTTTCCGTTTCTAAATGTTTACCCAAATTCCATAAAATATGAGTGTGTTGGTGATGTTGTAGACTTTAGAACTTTGCTTGGTATATCACTCGAGACCGCAATGATAAGTACTGTGGATTTAGATGGAGTAACTTGTTTAAATTAGTAAATTTTAGGATTACACCCAAATCGCCTTCACATGTTGTTTATTAACTAACTACACCTGTTAGTTAACCTCCCGTTTAAACCCTTTCCACTCTCATCTTTAGAGTGATGATCCACTAGAACAACCCGTAGAGCCAATCCTTTAGGAACTTACACCAACTATTTGTTTCGTTACACCCTTACACCTTAACCTACCTTGTTAGATTAAGTTTAATTTACAGTTGCTAGTTGCTTAAAGTGTAAAGTTTGTATTTCCTGAGTTTTGTGTCATATTATATCTTTGGTGCGGTTGGAAATCTGCACATTGCAAATGAGAATGTATACTAGTAGTCAAAGCTCATGTGATTTTACTACCGTCGCAATTATTGATGAAATTGAAGGACGAAGAATTACCGAAGGAATTATCCGGAATTATTATGATCGTAAAGATGGTGAAACTACACCGAGATTTGAAGTTTAGTTAGCAAAAAGAAAAAATGAGAAAAAATGAGAAAAATACAAAAAGAGAAAGAAAGTTTGAAGATAATCATTTTGCAATTACCGAAGGAATATACGAGGATCGACGATGTAAAGTATTGTACAAAGTGGTAGATATCGCCACTTGCCTTGTAGAGTATGTAAAGTTTGGGAAGATTGGGAAGTTGACCGTTATGGAAACGCCAACTTAGGTTGTTGTTTTTGATCGATGATCAAGAAGTTGTAAATAGTTGTGTCTTTGTCATGGTAACGGTCGGAAAATAAGTGTCTAGCAACTTGTACTCTAAGCCTTAATATATTTGTTTCTTGATTTTTATTTAACAACAATTTACTTCCCTCTCACCTAATGATTAACCTCTGGTTTTACGCGAATGAGGAGCCATACAAACATGCATGTCTATTCTGGCATTCTGGCCATGTATGCATGTCTTGTACCTTGTTGGTTTACGACTTTTAGTGAAAGTTAGAAGGTTCCTACCCTATATCATTCTTCATCCTAACCGTTGGTTAAATTCGAATGAGGATGTGATCGAACACTCATGTCTATCCCGGCGTTCCAGGTGTGTATGTATGCTTCAGTTGCCTTGTTGGAGTGGTAATTCTGGTGAAAGATTGTAGAATGATCAAACCGTACGCCTTACATACAAAACCTATATTTACCCTTATAAACTTGTTACTCCTTAGCTTTAGCGGTGGAGATCTGTATCCTTGCCAAGCTTATGATAGAATACTCATCACGATTGAGCAATTAAGCGAATTAGTTACATGTTAATACATAGGTTAGTTGAGTGATTTGAGTGTTTTCATCTTCCTATTTCGTGAGGTGTTTTGTTGTGTACTTGTAATAGATCGAAAAAGTGCTTTAACGGAAAATATCCTTAGAGATATATTTTTGTAAACTTCTAAAGGCAACTTGAGGACAAGTAGGATTCAAGTGGGGGGATATTTGATGACATCAAATAACGTCTATTTTATAGCATCATTTATCCTATGATATTAACCCATTTTGTATAGTTATTGCAAAGATTTGTTACTTAATCGTTTATATTTGAGAATTGCAGTAATTATGGAGTAATTGGTAAAAGTTAGCAAAAGGCGCGCATTCTGGAGCTTAAATGAAGATATTTTGAAGATTACTATTCTGAAGACCAATACGCTATATCCATCAAGAAGATATTGCGTATCCGTGCCTTCACTCACCAAACGACCAGAAATGATTAATGATCAATACGCCGTATCCAGAGGACTTAATATGCCGTATTCAGGATATGGAATCAATATAATAATCTGGAAGATATCAAGCATGGTCCCTACTCCAAGAAATCCCCAATATGCCATATCCAACTCTTGGATATGTCGTATTCAACCGACTTCCAGACCTTATAAATAGAAAACTCAAAAATAAGTTTTAAGTGTGCTAAATCATATTCTCGAAACCTAAACCACAAAAGTCAATTTTCATAGGAGAAAAACAGCAGAAGAGGTCGAGCAACGTATTCAATTCCATAGGAGACATCGTGTAATTCCATATACTTTAGTAATCGTTCAGTTTTTGGTATCATTCGTTAACTCGGTTAGTTTACCTTGGCTAAATAATTAATCTTGTATTTATTATGACGTTTGAAGGCTAATACCTTCAGGTATTAGCCATTATTATGAAGATCTGAATGTTTGGTATTTGTTTATATTGATTTCTTGATTTATCGTTGAGTGCTTGTTTATGTTTATCAATTTATACTTGTTTACGCGCTTTTGTATGCGACCTATCATTACAAACTGGATTAAGTAATGTGGACCAAACGGATTAGACGTTGGGATAGAACTCTATATATAGTAATTCTATACATCTAGAATCATAGTTACACAAATATGTCATTCTAAGTCTATGGTCCTAGGATACGCTTCAGGCTTAACTAGTTTATTGGATATGGTCGATCGGTTTTGATTGATCGTGTTGACTAGCAGGAGCCTAGTTAATTCAACAAATAACGTTCAGATTTCCATGGATTATTGGGACAAGTGGATATTGTGTATAAACTTGCCATATGCGATAAGTGGGTATGTCTCTATGAGCTAGGGTTTTAACATGATAACAATTGCTTTTATCCTTAAGATAGATTATAATCAGCATAGTTAGGTTGCTTTGTGCGGATGCTTTAATTGTGACAGATTTAATGTGTCTAGGTCTGATAGATGATGTAACGCCTAAAGTCTTAAGAATCGATATGCAGTCCTCGAGAGGGGTATTAGCCATTATTATGAAGATCTGAATGTTTGGTATTTGTTTATATTGATTTCTTGATTTATCGTTGAGTGCTTGTTTATGTTTATCAATTTATACTTGTTTACGCGCTTTTGTATGCGACCTATCATTCAACTGGATCTAGTAAAGTGGACCAAACGGATCTAGAGTCTGGGATAACTCTCCATATAGTAATTTATACATCTAGAATCATAGTTACACAAATATTGTCCTTCTAAGTCTATGTCTAGGATACGCTTCAGGCTTAACTAGTTAATTGGATATTGTCGATGGTTTATTGATCGTGTTGACTAGCAGGTGACCTAGATAATTCAACAAATAACGTTCAGATTCCATTGGATAGTTGGACAAGTGGACTACTAGTGTATAAATTGCCATTAAGCGGTAAGTGGGTAAAGTCTCTATGAGCTAGGGTTTAACAAGATCACCATTGCTTTAATCCTTAAGATAGATTATAATCAGCAAATTAGGATGCTTTGTGCGGATGCTTTAATTGTGACAGAATTAATGTGTCTAGGTCTTAGGATGATGTAACGCCTAAGTCTTAAGAATGATATGCCGCCTCGAGAGAAGAGATCATTGCACTTAATAAACAAACCAACATTCTAATTGGAATAATAATGGTTAATACAGTTTTCTTATATACGGTTCGACAACTCTTTTATCTTTTGTTAATTAGCTTGCTGGCTAACAGTGTCTTGAATTGATTGTAGTCACTAACTTAACCGTGCCAGTCTCTTAGGCTGAAAACCCCCCTTTTCCCATTAGAATTAGGATTTAGACTGACATAGGTTTAGAATAGATAGAATTAGCATAGTTTAGATAACAAAGATATTAATTAAATTGATAGATTTAACTTCGCTTCAAGTGTTCGACACCTTACTTACCACGAAACTACTACCGATCGGGTACACTGCCCGTTAAAGTGTTGTTTTTGGATGAGTCGGCAAAATATAAATTTAAAACTTGAATCAGTAAAATATACCATACAACGACAGCACATCAATATCAATGGGTCATGAACCTAAAGCTGAATCACAAAAGCTGAATAGGGTCACAAACTAAACTGGACCCCTTCAGTTTTTGAACTCCTAACGAACTGAACCATTGTTGAACTGAACCCTTCAGTTTTGAACCCTCGAAGCTGAACCTCACAAAGCTGAACCCACAGGTCAACGAACTCCCAAAACTAAAGCGGATTTTTCAGTTTTAAATTCGATCGTTGAAGCCAAACTGAATCCCCTTCAGTTTTCATCCTTTAGTGAATTATATTCTTGGATGTTGAACCAGTCATGAATCTGCTCACCAAACTAAACTAATCTCCAAGAATAACCGAAGAACCTCAACAACTTTTACAACAAGGTATACAATTTTATTTGTATTTATTTTTGTTGTAACTCAGAGTAGCTAAATAGTTTAGCTAACAAGAAAAGGAAAAGAAGGGGTTCATTGAGCAGCAAGGACATTAAAGGTTATAATCTTTTGTATTAGCTTTATCTTTTGTATCTGAAATGTAACGAAAGTTAGTAGAAAAGGTTATCAGTTATGTTGTTTAATTTATATCAGTTGTGTAAGAAGAATCCGTTGTGCGCACTTACTACTGATTTTTACTTAGGCTATTTGTATATTTAAATAGGGGGAGATTATTGGGTCAGTCCTTAAGCCCTCCAATCTCTTGGAAGATTTAAACATAAAATCGCCTAAGTATAAACAAGCTGAAGGCAGTTTAGCTTGTGTCACTGAAGAAACTTCAGCTCTAGCTCGTCGGGTACTCAAGCAGCACTTTCACTTTCAGTTTAGGTTGCAGAACAGAAACTAAAGAAAGCCTTACCAAGAGCTTCACTTTTACAACAAAGTAAGAATCAAGAAGTGTAAACAAGCTAAATGAGCATCTTCACTTCAGTTTAGGTTGATGAACAAAAACAAAAGTAAGTATTGAAAAAGCATCTTCACTTTAGTTTAGGTTGAGGAACATAAACTGAAGTAAGTCTTAGCAAGAGCTTCACTTCTACATCGAATCGAGCTTTATGCCATTTATTTTGTTGTAATTCAGAGTAAGAAGAAGCCGTGTTGCTCACTTACTTCTGATAAAACTTGGGCTATTTTTCTATCCAAATAGGGAGAGATTGTTGCGCCAATTTAATGCCTAATTGTCCCTTGTACAGGATTTGTTTGAAAAATATCCTAAGTAGTTAATTAATTCGCTGAACATATTTATGTTCAGCGAGTAATCCTCAAGTAGTCCTTCAGAGTCTGAAGAAATAGACTCGGCACAAACTGAGGCGGTTCTCAGCGAGTGAAGAAAGGTCCAGGTCAGGATGATGGAGTTAGTAAATGTCGACAAATAACATACTAACTCTATGAAATCTATTACTGAAATAACACAATCTGAAGATTGGCATTGGCGGGAAGTTACTTAAAGTTAAAAGCAAAGTAAGACATAAAGTACAAGAGTGGTTTACTTGTACTTTATGTAAGCAAAAGTTTTATGTTTCCCAAATGCATAAAGAAGAAAAGATGGACAAAAGTACAAGCAAATAGTTAAAATAACTATTTTCTTTTGTACTTTGATGTAAAGGGCACATGGTTGCAAAGTCAAAAAGCTGGACACATCACATGTGACTTAATGAAGCTTCCAAGAGAAGCTTTAGTTTTCTTTCTTTATATACCAGGTTGTAAGCAGTGATAGTTATCCATTCCTAATTATTACATAAAAAATACCTTAGTCCAAAAGGTAATAGTCGATAGGTTTGATCCTCTCCTAGAACTCACCAAGAGAAGATGCTTGTGGTTCATATTAGGAGAGTTTATTTGACATTCAATCCTGGTTGTTGTTCCGCCAACAACCGGGTATAATTCTTTGATTTATATCAATAAAGTGTTAAACGTTGAAAAGTACAAATTGTGTTATTAGTATCTTTATCAGGTCTCGTTGTAATATATCAGATGTTACACGATTTTAGGAACCAACAAGAAGGAGAATCGTTACCAAACTCATTCGAAGGCTCTTTTGGTAAGAAACTCATCTCATCATCATCAGCTACGAACATGAAGTTCTTGAATGCCATTTTTTGCATAATAGGAAAAAGAATCTATTATCAGCAGCAAAGAAAGGAATCAGAATAGTAAATACCCTCTCCATGAATGAAGATCGCTGGCCTCTACGGGTTATGCTTCCAAGATGACTTTAAACCAGCAAGATAAATGATAGGATCTGGAAAGTTTAGACATTGGTAGGGTGCCTAGCCAAACGCTAGTACATGAGAGTCTTACAGATAGAAGGGGGAATTTTGTCTCTGAACGATTTCTTATCCAACCTATTAGCCTTAGAGAGAAGCTTCAAATACTTGTTTGGCACTATTGTATCCTAGATATAAAAGAATCGACCTTTCCAATCTTCAAGATAGGAGATGAGTTTGAGCAAGATGGCTGGGACATCTGACATTGGCCTCTTGGTGAAGGTCAACCAGTCCTCAAAAGGACAAATATTGAGAAAGCCCCTAAACAAGTTTACTGTTCATTCTCCACCATATGCCTTACACATAGCAAAAAAAGTGGTAAGTTTGGCGTAGCAAAAAGGGTTCAATCTAGATAAGTGCATACGATAATACTCTAAAACCTCACAGACAAATTTAGGAAGTGGAATTCTTAGATTGGATAGAGTAAAGGAGTGGATATAAAGACCAACAAAGCCTTTCGGCGCATTATACATAGTTTGATTACTCTTGGGGAGCATGATTTTAAAGTTAGAGGGAATGTCATAATCAACGAGAAACTTTGTTATATCGGTTTTAGTTAGAGTGCGCGTATGTGTACGCAAAACATTTTTAGCACTCATATTTAAAACTGAAGAAGAAATTTTACCTTTTGAAGCGAGGTAGAGGAGATTAAATTTGAAGTACGAATTAAGAAAGAGGTAAAAGAAGGTAGGGTTGGAACGACTGTGCTATTTATAGAAAACTAAAAGAGTTTATAGTCGTACATGTGTAGGGGTTAAAACCTTATCCAGATTTCAACTAGGAGGAAAAATTACCAATGGCAATCACGATAACCAGGGGATGACTTTTGGCTAATCCACATTTCAACCTCAACTAACCCCCTATCAAGCGGGATAAGTATTAAATACACATAAGAAACGTGTAGACCGAGCTCCGACAATAGGGCTCCGGTAGTGGCATTTTGAAGGCGAAAGCAATACATCCATAGGTGTATATATCACATTCGACTGGGGATTTTATAAGGAGTTAGAAGGCTTAGATTAGAAATGTGATATTGGTTTGTAGTGGTCAAGATCAAAGCTGCTTATATTCATAAGTTCCCTATTGGATTATGACAAAAAGTGCAAGAAATATTAACAGGTTGCAACTTATAGATCCTTGGTGTGGCATGGTACAAAGGAAATCTACTTAAGGGGAAGTTTGTTTCATTCAGGAAAATGATTACATCTTAACTTTAGGGGAAGCTTTGGCTTTATGATGAAGTTCGTACACGACTTTGTTTGTTTTGTCATCATCACTAGGGGAAGATTGTTGGGATTCTAGATTTGATGAGACATAATAAATAAAAGAATGAAACATAAGGACTAAATCTAGCAGATTAGAATTCTACAAGCTGGTGGAGAATTATGGAAGATTTAGTCAAAGATATCAAATGATGCAGATTTTGGAACATCTCCATAAAAAGATAAAGATAACAGAAGATATTTCTTAATGTTTAAAAGATATACTTGTTTATATCTTTATGTTAACTTCCTTTGTAAGTCATGATCTCTCTATATAAAGAGATCATAGACACATAGTTTTTGTATCCAGAAAAGTGTGTGTGTGTTCTAGGAGTCAAGTTCTCTAAGGAGACGCCTAGGTTTGGTTGGTGTAGCCTCAAGGATCTTTGATTCCTTGTTATAGTTTAGATAACACGTTCTACCATTGATCAAGGTAGAATTGGGGCTTGTAGTAGTCATGTATCATAGAAGATAATGATGAAACCTTGTTAGAGTAACATTGTTCTTGTGCTAATTCCGTTATGCATATGTTTATGTTCAATGTTATTTTATCCTAGATATAGATCTAAACAATCTGCGCTTATAACGATTCATTAGTTTTCACATAAAGGCCTGCCTTTCGAGCTTGATCAGGATCTACTCCCAATAACACCTAGAAATCTACAGATAGTTTCTAGTTGCGCAAAATTATCTCTACAATGGTGACTAATAAGGGAATCCACCACTCGAAGCCCAACGCCCTACAGGATGTGCCTTTCGATGAAACTAGAGCATAGGTAAGACTTGACCAAGTCAAACCACGTTCCCCACGATCACCAGCTATAGTGCAACACCTAGTTCCAGCCTATTTTCATAACCTATAAATAGATGGAAAGGTTCTCACGTTTGATTACGCTATCAATACCTACATTTTATTACATACGCATTTACTGCAATCATAAACCCATACTTACTCTCAAGCCGGAGTGATTTGCAGGGTCACACCCCTGCACTTCCACTAGTACAAAAAGTGGATTTGGTCTCACACATGGGCAAAATGGAACGGCCACACATTCACATATTTATGTGACCAAAGGTACCAAAAAAGACACCATTTACTACGGAAGAGGAAATCGCTGACAAGTTTCCCGACGAACATCTTATGATATTGAAAACTAAGTTAAATGAGGACGAACCATGGTATACTGATTATGTTAATTATATCGTTGGAAAGATTGTGCCTCCAAATTAGACACCTAAAAAAAGAAGAAGATTTTTCTCTCAAGTAAAAACTTATTTTGGGGATGAACCATACGCATTCAAGCTATGCCCGAACAATGTAATGAGGCGATGCATTGCTGGAAACGAAATCCTTAAAATCTTGGCACATTGTCACTCTGGACCAACTAGGGATCATTATAGTGCATCAATTACTGGAAGGAAAGCCTATGAATCAGGATTCTTTTGGCCTAGCATCTTTAAAGATGCCAAAGATTACGTAATGAGATGTGATGCATGTCAGAGAACTGGAAACATATCATCAAGAAGTGAGATGCCTCAAAACAATATTCAGGTATGTGATGTGTTTGACATATGGGGGCTAGACTTTATGGGACCCTTTCCTAACTCGAAGGGAAACAAATATATATTGGTAGCAGTGGATTATGTATCAAAATGGGTCGACGTTCAAGCACTTCCTACAAATGATGCTCGCATTGTGATTAAGTTTTTGAGAAGGCTATTTGCAAGAATTGGAGTTCCTAAAGCTTTAATTAGTGATCAGGAGACATTTGTAACTCTCAACTAGAAAAAGCCTTGCAAAAGTATGGAGTAACACATAAGTTATCAACGGCATATCACCCTCAAACTAATGGGCAAACCAAAGTGACCAATAGAGCTATTAAACATATCTTGGAATGGTCGGTTGGATATAATCCGAAGAATTGGTCCGAAAAGCTCGACGATGCGTTATGGGCATTCATAACCGCCTACAAAACACCTACTGGATGCACCCCCTTTAGATTGGTTTATGGAAAAGCTTGTCACTTGCCTGTGGAGATCGAACATAAAGCATATTGGTCACTAAAACAATGTAATATGAATCTCACAGCTGCAGCAAAGAACCGTTTCATGGAACTTAATGAATTGATGGAATTGAGAGATGGAGCGTACGAAAACACCCGGATCTATAAGGAAAGAACTAAGAGATGGCACGACTCTAGGCTTCGTGGGGATAAGAATTTTAAAGTGGGAGACAAGGTATTGCAATTTAACTCTAGATATAAGATGTATCTGGGTAAGCTCAAATCAAGGTGGTACGGGCCAAATTTGGTAAAGACTGTGTATCCGTATGGAACCGTGGAGATCATCGATAGAAACGGAATCAGCTTTAAAGTCAACGAACAAAGGTTAAATAAGTACCACGATGGACATATTGATACGGAAGATAAAGAAGTTGTGGAATTCGAAGAAGATACAACGTGAAAGAAGCTGAAAGGAAAAAGTCTAACTTAAAGACTAGCTGAAAGAAAAGTGCTTCCCGGGAGACAACCCAGATTGTTATTTATTTTTATCGAGTCTGTCTTCTCAGACATCAATACGGCGTATCCACTCCATACGATACAGCGTATTGAATGTTTGGACGTTACCAGTCCTTTATTTTTATGCACTTTAAACATTATTGTCAATTCTGTCAATACGGCATATTCATGCACATGATACGGCGTATTCAACAGACTGACTCGTATTTAGATACTTTTTATAGGTTTCTCGATACGGCGTATTCTAGTTTATGGATACGACATATTGGTCTCCTGTACAGTTTATTTAGCTTATTTAATTAACCGTAGATACCCGAGATAAGATTTTGCATGTTTTTCCTATATTTTGCACAGGACCTCGCTGCAAAGAAATCGACAATGTTGGTGAAGTATCTACAATCTGGAAATCTAGAAGTGTTGGAGTCTTGAAATCTCAAGACGGTTGTTCAACACAATCCTTTCTCATAAACTCAACATGGAGAATCTACCGAGCAAAATATCAGGGGAGTTTCTCATTCTAATTCTTTTTAATTCCTGATGAGGTGTCATTTCATACACTTTTTCGGGTCTTTAACCCCCCTAAATCATGCATTTATGTCCAAAATAGGTACTTAATCGTTCTTTTTTAGGTACCCCTATCTTATTTCTTTGTAATGTCTTTCTAGCTCCTTGCTAGTTTTTTTAATAAAGTTGCCGTTAAAAAAAAAAGAAAAAAAAACAAACTATTAAACATGAGACCGAAAAAATAAACCCGCACAAAATTAAAAATAATAATAATAATAACAATGGCCCGCAACAACGCGCGAAAAATTAATGTCCCGCAGCAACGCACGAATAATCTGCTTGTTAACAATCTTCTCACATTCTTAAGTTACATAGAATGTACTATTATAGATAACATTCAAAATAGTACCAAGCATTCTTAAGTTACACATTGGTTCCCTCATGCACAACTAACATTCAAAATAGTACCAAGCATCAAACGTGAAGAAAACCTTTTAGTGGTTTTGTAGGACTATGAGGTTCAAAAACCCATAGGGTTTTATAAACCGGAAAAGAAGCTGTGTTTTGCAAATGGATTCTACTCTCCGACGCTAAATATAACTTAAAAAGAAAAGCCTCTTCACGTTCTTTCTGACCGAATCGAAAGATAAGCCTATGAACACTACAACAAAAATGGCCTAATGCAACCGCGCAAATGCGATGCAAATCCGTTGCAAAAGACTATTTGCAATGGAAATGCAACCGATTCTAACTATTGCAAAAAGGCTCCATGCAAATTTAATTTGCAATCGAATTGCAACAAGCATAAAACTTTTTCTAACCGTTTTGCAATGAAAGATAATTCGTTGGAACTAAAGACTCTTTTTGCAACGAATACATTTTCCCACAATTTTGCAACGAACATTTTTTGCATCAACACAAAATCTGCAACGGTTATATTTTGCTACCGTTTTTGCCATGGTAACTTTTGCAACCGCAACATTTTGCAACAACCAAAATTTGCGACGTTGGTTTTAGGGCAGTTCATAGCCAATATTTTTTTTGATAAAACCTATATCACAACAATATAAAGATAACCAAAATATGAAAAAGAAACTAATAAATTTCCATATATTTCAATATCCATAAATCTACACACCAATCCAAGATTTGAATTACATGTGAAGATAACAAAATTTGTAAAAGTATAATATCTAAAATCTAGCAACAAACATTACCAGTTATTTATATAACTTAGTGGGGCGGTGGATTCTTGTGTATCTCTATCTCTCGCAACTGTCCAAGCTTCTTGCTATTCCAATTGGCTTAAATAGAGCACATATGCTCATCATGCCCAACTAGAATGTAGTATGCAGCACGAAAAATGAACACGGCAGAATGAGAGACGCATAGTTTCATAACATGGCTACTTTGGAAATAGAGATCGATAAACAACACAAGCGGCTCTTTTTCTTCTCAAGTTGCAACTTTGCTGCTCAAGTTGCTCTTTTCCTTCTCAAGCTGCAACTTTGCTTCAACATAAGCTCATTTCAATAAATTTGTGAAGCTCTTTTAATTTGTCATCATAGAATCTGTACCAAAATATAGAAGCAAATTAGCCAAGGCTTTAGGACTATCTACATTCTACACTCATGTATACACAAATACTTTCTCATAGTTGAGGTTAAAGAGGCAACTAATCAAGACAAACAACTATAACGCATCATATGACAATCAATATCATGTTCATTATCAGATGTTGTCGATGTGGTTGCGGTTGCGGTTTATCCATATCAGACTCATTATCAGGTCCATTAAAGTCATTTTCATCCATATCATCCTAAAATTAACACATTCATATTAAACACATAAACAGCTGGTATAAACATGAGCAAAGTTTTTAAGGAATTCTTTACACAACTAGTGTCAAATTAAACATACTATTATACATTTATTATTAATAGGTAAGATTGTCATCCCGAAGAGGCTTTTTATACCTCCTACAAACCCGGTTCACTCGTTGTTCTTTCTATTAACCCGTCCAGCCTGGTTCCTTCCACTATCTCTGTTATTCTTTAATCGTCATAACTACGTGTCTTTAAGATATCGCTTGATATCCATGCCTCATCAATCACCTACTCTTAAAATCCATTTCTATCTAAATCAAAACTTTATGTGTATAATAGATGTCAACTGGGTAAATCTTCTTCATCTAAAAAAGTTGGGTTTCCGCGTTTGAAGTTGCAGGTATGTTTTAATTATGTGAAAAACGCAAAATTTTATAAAGTTTAGTTATTTGAATAGATCGGGTCTGTGGTTGCCTAAAAGAAAAGGAAAAAGTTATGGTTGTTATGAAATCTTTTAGTGACAAATAGTAATTTTTTATTTGATTTGCGAGTTTATAATTGCGATTTTGTTTGGCTAATGTTGAATTTTAGTTAATTTTTCCTATTGTTTTTTGGTAGTAAATTTTGTATTTTCCACTCAAAACTGATTATTTGCAGTTTAGGTTGAACGAATTGCATCTTCTGGAAAACAATGGATGGTTCCTCTTGGCATAAAGACAAAGGTATACCATTGAAATTCTAAGCTGTTAATTAGTTTTTATTTTCGTGTCCTGATGCTTTTCAATATGTATAAGGGGAAGAGAAATTTAGGTGGAGGCAGTGGTGCGATAGAGCATTGGCATTTAGATGGTGTAGATAATAGCTTTGCATCTACACTTTTTTGGGTTTGGGTAAACATGGTTCGTGACTATTTGATCGACTAATTCACAAGGTAACAAACTTGGTAAATCATTTTATGAGTAGAAACACTAATACAACAAGATATATATCAGTAAATCTGTTTTTGAGGCTAATGTTTAGTTGTATTTGTTTGTTCCTGTTGCATCTGAGCAGCTGCCCGCTTATTTGGTTGCTCCTGAGTGGCAGAAATATCATGCTACGCTTATTGCTCTTTCACAAATAGCCGAGGGATGCTCAAAGGTATACATATTGTTGTGACCTCAGTCGGGTTTTATTAGCTAAAACGATTTAGTTGCGTATTGTTCTATGTGGTTGTGTTTTATGGATGATTGTGATGTAGGTGATGATAATTTTTTTTTGGAACAACTGGTGTCTATTGTTTCGAATTGATTCTAGGATCCTCACCCATCTGCGAGATAGGCTGCTATTAACTCGATCAGTCAATTGGCAACAGATTTAGGTCTAAACTTGCAAGTTCAGTTTCACAGAAAAGTGTTTCCAGTTCTAGCTGGTACCATGGACAGCTTTAATAATCCCCGAGTTCAGGTTAGTAGTGTTATTTCAGCGTGTATATGTTAGCATGGGGTAAAGCACTTACGAGTATATATCTATATTAAGAAAATAAAGGCTTTAGAATCCAAATATCATGATAACAGAGACATATGGGTGAATTTAGGGGATTAATAAACGTTTTAGAACTGAAGTTTGCGATGAACCTGTTGTAAATTAAACATGTAACTCAATACAATGGAAACTTGCTAGTAGAATTAGCCAGCCAATCTTACAGATATTTAGTAAAAAAAATTACTTCATCAAAAGTTTACAATAAGTTTCAAAAATTTAATGACAAATAAGCGGCTAGGGTCATTGTACGTATGAATACTTAAGAATTAAGATTTGTCAAAAATTTTACCAAATAATTATATGATTTTGAGTATTCCTTGGAAATGGTTTTGAGGTGGTAGTGTGGTATAACATGAGCGCTAAAAAAAGGCAGGAACTGAGTATTGACGGCGAATAATTGATAGAGCCTAATAACTCAAAAATGAAATCGTCAAAATTATGGAACAGGGCAACTAATAATGGAAACATATGTCTTTTGTGCTTTTATTATGCAGTTATGTTAAGAAGTGTACATGTTAGGAAACATATTAACCCTACATTAAATGGGCATTTCTATGTTGAATTCTCTGTCATTTTTTAGCCTTGAAAAAAATGGTAGCAACTCCATTACACATAAATTGCTATCTGAGTCTCTTGCTGCGCATATTGGTGGTATGTGAAAACACTTATATCCCCCTTCTCTCTGAACCTTAATGGGTGGATTGATATTTATCCTATATGCATATATGATGACAGGGGCAGAAAAGTTTGGCCAGAGTTTGCACCTTATGATGATGTTCTTTCTTGGAAGCTGCACTAGAAAACTGACGCTAGGCTGAAGGTTGTTGATTCAAGTTGAGTACGTGTTTCTAGAACTTAAGGTTATTTATAGCAAGATGAATGATCAATTCCAGAATGCAATGCCATACACCCCTAAATTAAACATTATGCTCATATGTTATTCCGAACATAAGCTCTTTGCTTGAACATACTTTGTTTGGAACGTGTTTGCTTTATATGCATATGAGCATAGAGAAACAGTGGAAGGTGTTCCTTGATAGCAATAAGAACATCAGCTTTACATTACATGTAAATTTTTGGTTCCCTGTTTTCTAATGTTATATTTGGACTTCGTTTTCTTTATTTACTTGCTCATATATGCGTTATGTTGTAGGATGATGGGAGGATGGAAAGAGAGATGGAAAAGGATGACGAGGATGCTAATTCGGTTGACAATCTAAGTGGATACGCAGGTAAATTTGTATATAAGTTTCTTAGTTCCCCTGTTTTAGCTACTATTTCAGCTAGGAAAAAAAGCCATTGCTTTCAACTGCTTATGATGACTACTGATACTTTATCTTTGACATTTGTAAATGGCTGACAGTTTCAATAATATAGATCAATTCTAAAATGCAATTCCAAACACCCTTAAATTAAACATTATGTTCAGATGTTATTCTTAACATAAGATCTTTGCTTGAATGTACTCTAATTGAAACGTATTTGCTTTATATGCAGATGAGCATAGAGAAACAGTGGAAGGTGTTCCTTGATAGCAATAAGAACATCGACTTCACATTACATGTAAATTTTTGGTTCCATGTTCTCTAATGTAATATTTGGACTTCGCTTTCTTTATTTAATTGCTCATATATGCGTTGTGTTGCAGGATGATGGAAAGAAAGACAAAAGGATGACGAGGATGCTAACTCGGTTGACAATTTAAGTGGATAAGCAGGTAAATTTGTATAGAAATTTCTTAGTTGCCATGTTTTAGTTACTATTTCAGCTAGGAAAAAAGCCATCGCTTTCAACTGCTTACGATGACTACTGATACTTTGTCTTTGACATTTGTAATCGGCTGATAGTTGCAATAATATATTACTGAACTTATAAAGTAGTACAAAACAAGAAAAGCTATTATAGTATTTAAGTTTTTAGATAGACAAAAATAGAGCAAAAAACCGAGTACCCATTTGATATAAAGAAGTAACTACAGTTTCATTAGGTCGGTATCTCTGCGTTTATGGTTGGAGGAAGCAGTTATTGTTTGTATCTTCAGATTATCAGCAAGCCTGTATGTGGATTTTGTGTTTGTTGAGTTTATTAGATCTGATTTTTTTTGCTAATTGTTGGGAATTAAGGGCTTCTACAACTTTGTACTACTGGTTCAACTTAGTACTGCCATGAAAAGACTTAGTACTGTCAAGCTTAGTTAGTACTGCCAGTACAAATTGTTAGTACTGCCAGTTTATTAGTACTGTTAGTTAGTACTGTTTGTTATATAGTTAGTACTACTAAAGTGATATGCATGAGTTATATTAGGAATAGATATGCATGATCACTTGACGCATTTTGTAAGCCCATTAGGGTTTCCTTGGTGTATAAAAGGAACTCTAAGGCATAGATCTAGATATCAGTTTTCATATTAGTATTCATAGTTTGCATAGCAATCATAGTTAGTATTCATAGCTATTTTGTAATTCAAAATAGTATTCAATATATTGAAAGTTTAGTAAAGATCTTGTTTTATTGTTTCATTGTTCTTCTTGGTATTGCAAACTAGATTCCGCATATTTTGTGATATTCTCAATCTTAGTTTCTACTATAGTTGTCTTGGATCTATCCAATATAACTAAGCTTTAATAAGCTAAATAAGATCTGTCAAGAAGGGATCAACAAGTGGTATCAGAGCTTGTTGAGAAACTCTGAATAAGAAGAACACTATATCTACACAAGATCTCATAATCAAAGAGAAGATGGAATCATAGTCAGAAACTACCCAAACAATGTCTGCACTAAAACTTCCTATACTCAAAATAGGAGACTATGATCTATGGAGAATGAGAATGGAGCAATATCGTACTCACACTGATTATGCTCTTTGGGAGGTTATAATTGTCACACCTCGCCAAGGCGGAAACGCGAGGCGTTAACAAGAATGGATATCATCACAACACAACGGCGTCTATATAGAGAATACTAAAATGCATACAATAAAGTAAAGTATAAACACAAAGTGTTATAACAATACCCATAACTAGGCAAAACATAAAAGGTGTCTTTATTGATGAAAAGGAAGTTCTCGCCAATTGAAAGACATGCAACAAATATTCAAATTCAAACGATGCAAAAATTCAAGACAAGAAATAGAAATCTTCATGACATCCTATGGTCTCTTACTAGCCACTTCTTTCAATCTTATTTCCATTATGCTCACCTAAAAATTATGCTTAAAACGTCAACACAATGGTTGGTAAGAGTCATAGGTTTAAGACTCACACTGTTACTTTTTCAAAATCAATTACTGTGATTATCAAAACATTATAGGACAATTATGCTAACATGCAATGCACATACTAGGTAGGAACGTTACCCCCGATCCATTACAACAACTGGGTAGGAACGTTCCCCTGATCTATTTCAACAACTAGGTAGGTATGTTACCCCCGATCCATATGTCACTTACGCACCTAAAAGTCTACCAGCTGGAACTTATACTTAGGCCTGGACCACACATCAGTGAGTATTATTTCACCCCTTCAGTTGGTTTGAGTTGAGTAGTAAAGACCACTCCCAACCAAACTAATCACAAACTACTCCAATTGATCACTAAGCCATGGAGCATTCCACAAAACCCACTCCAATTGATCACTAAGCCATGGAGCGTATCACACAATTTAGTAGGTATTATTTCAATCCTTCAGTTGGTTTGAGTTGAGTAATAAAGACCACTCCCAACCGAACAAATCATGAAGCAATAACACGTAGCAAATAATCACAGTAATTAAAACAGTTTAACACATAGCATCATTTTTACCCTAATAAAATACGAGAAAAAGGGGCTATGAAACTCACCTGAATGCTATCTTCCAAAAGATCCACAAAACTTCACAAATTTTCACGAACAATCTAAACAATATAAACACATAATAAGTTACCATCAATTAGGCATTCAACCCAATATGATGTAACATCAACTATGAAGGATGTCTAAGCTATCTACCATAGTCCTATACTTGTTTTAAACCTTTACCACTCTTACATAAGTCATTTAGACTTTAACACTACACTTTGGATTTCTGGTTTTAAGCAGAATTTTACATTCGCTGACGCTACCTAAACGCATCACTTAAACATTCCCATAATTTAAACCAAAAATCACACATGTTCCCTTATGTGTTTATTAACTACCATGTGATTCCCAATCATTAGTTATATGCGTAACTACCTCAAATAAAATCAAACTTCAAAACTGTCCTAATTCGGACCTGATCGCACACTAAAAAGTATGACCCTAAAAACCATACTTAGACAACTAATTAGACAATTTTCTTTGGAGGATGTTTAATAGACACATGAAATTTAACTTACGTAAAAGGCCTAAGCTTGTTTCAAATTTTATGTAGGGGTTTTACCTCCCTAAATTAGACCCAAATCTGACCCGTATTTACTGTTTCAACAACTTTAATTGTGAAAGACATTTGAATGACTTCCCGAACTCAAAATCATTCGAGGCTGGACTTTTTGGAAAATAGACTCTCTGAACTTATCAAAACTCATAAGATTCATCAAAAATATCATTACCAATCTCGAGATATCAACTGAACAACACGACTCAAAATTCTGCTCAAACTTAAATCATGATTTAACGCGAACTAACCCTAACCGATTACACCATCATGCTTCTAATTAAACCCTAATCAATCCGAATTAGTTTAATTACATAAATTTACAGAAAACTTGAAAACCTGATTAATAAAACCTAATTTAACTCTAATCCATCATAATTAATTTACTAGAATTGAAAGATTTAAAACAAAAATTAAAAAGATCGGGTCATACCTTAATTTCAAAACCCAAAAACTTTCTTCTTCCTTTTTTTTTCATTGTTTGCCGAAATCTCAATAGGGGGTTTAGGGGTTTTTTAATCTTGTATTTATAGCTTCCCTAGATGTGTTTTAGTTTAAGTCTAATTAGGTATTAGATTACAATTAAGACTTTATTTCTATTTTATATTTTTTTTTCTTTTTTTTTCTAAAATTCAGATTTTACTATTCATGCCAAAAAAAAAATTTATTTCTTTATTAATTAATTAATTATCTTTATACCTTAAGTTTTATAAAAACCTAAACTAAATTGTTAAACCATTTTGCTTGAAAATTAATTTCTAAAAATAACTTTTTATTTCCAAATTCACTTTATAAAAATAGAAAGTCTTTTAAAAACTCTCATATTTTAACAAACTCATTTCTCTTAACTTAACCTCTAAAACCTAAATTTATCTTAAATTACTAACATAAAAATACGTATACGTATAGTTACTTACACAATTAACGCGAAACCGCTTCGATCACCAAAATCATTTCCTTTTCACCAAAAGTGAACAAAATGAACTTCATAAAATTCAACACAAATCCAATCCCATTGAGACGATCATGCTCAATGGATTGATTATCCAATATCACATATCCCACACAAACACATATAGAACACATAAAATCACAAAATCTCATAAACCAAACTTGCAGAACATATATTTAGGTCAACACTACGGTTTGACCAACCTGCTCGAACCACGGTTGTCACACCTCTCGGGAGGCAACCCGTGTCTTTTCTTCTTTCTATTTTCTTATTAATAATAGTGTAACACCCCCAAATTGGGTCGCAATGGAATAAGGGTCCAGGGCGTGTTACTTCTCAGATCAACAACACAAGATAATATAAGAACGACCAAAAAGTCGTTTAAAACTGATACATTGGATTTAATAAAGTATGTGTTACAAAAGCCCGAAGCTTTACTTGTTTACTTATTATTATTACAAAGATTTCCAGCCCATAACAGATACACAAAATGTAATGCGACTAAATCTTTAATGCATGACTTCATAATATAACCACCAATGTATCCTTCGCACCTCGTGCTTAATGACCTCCTAAAAAACATTGCATTTAAAAATGTCAACATAAAGTTGGTGAATTTCATAGGTTTATGTAAATGTATATGCAGGACCGCAAGACTTTCCCAGTGATAATGCAACAGATGCAGACATCACAAAATGTAATTACGTTTACCTAAGCTCATGACACCGAAGCTCGACATAATTGAATACAATATATAAATATTGCCTACATTGCCCGTGATGATGTTCAACCCGTAACATCCAGTATCCGACATGATATACGTTCGTTTCCAGTGATAGCTAGTCACCCGAACGGGGAGGTCAATCCCAAATAGATCTATCTATAATCATTCGCGCTCACATTCCAGTAATTGACAGTTCATGATTCATGGGCATAGTGGGTTATCGCTACTTAGGCAAAACGTAATCATGATAAAATGTACACTTGCGTCCAATTTGTAAAACATGCATATGTTTCTCACCCCAAAAACTTGTAATTTAATAATTGTAAAACATGGGGCTATGAACTCACCTTGAGTGAGTAAACTGATAACAAAATATCCCAAGTAAAAACGCGTCACGCTAACGCTCGAATGCAACCTAGTTAATATAGGTCGAATCAGTATTCAAGTACGTTGTCTAACAACAACTGTATATAATCCTATATAGTTATCATCGTACTATCGTTCGGGCTATCATAATTTAAGAGGTCATGACATGACGTACGAGGAGTTAGGACACTTTAAATCGTAAATCCAACAACTCGTCAATACGCCATCCGAAGAAGCCTCATTATGAAATTCCCTAGTAATATAGCACTTCGATAACTAATAACATATATAATCTATATAGCTATATCACCATCTATTTGTTTAAGTGAAATCGTAATTATAAAGTAAAAACGTTTATAATTACGCCTTTAGTAAAAATGACATAACTTTGTCGTTTTAAGCCCGTTTCTCGCGTTTCTTACGCCCACGCTTTCGTATTAAGACGAGTGATCATAAAATCACATTTTTAGGTTTTTGAGATTCTGTGATGAATAGTGTTTTACTGTTCATAACAGCTATAAAATCATTTTTATACTTTTAATTAACGTAAAACCCGTTTTCTCGTTGGTCCAAGCATTTATTTATTTTTTTATTTAAATTTTTTTTTTATTATTTTTTTTTATCTACGTAACATCTTACGTTACCGCGTTCTTTGCTTTGGACATCTTATCTTGTACCACCAACACCCTTTTCTCAAACCTAGATCGGATCGTCGTATATCTATCTCGAACTCATTCTTGGCTTCACTCCTTCTTCCTACTCCACGGTACAACATCTACATTTGCCTTTCCCAGATGGTACTTGGCCTCAAAACCGTACTCACTAAATAACTTCATCCATCGACTCTGCCTCATGTTCAATCCTTCTAATTGAAAGTGTGTTGGAAACGTTTATGATCCGTATAGATCACTCTCCACGTCTCGTTCACTTAATGCCTCTAGCATTATAAGGCAAAACCTACCACGTTAGCCATGCAATCCTTTATAAGAACCTTCAGTTGTCGCGACGTACAAACAATCACCTTCTCCCTTTTCCAAGCCTGCTTCCAAATCCTTGCTTCGCGCGTCATAATATACTACGAAATCGTCTGCTCCTTCTGGCAATGCCAAGATCGGCTCATTACCCATTTGATTCCTTCCACATTTAGATAGCTTCCTCTTTGCTCCGCTTCTACGTTGTTGGAAAACTTCACGTACATCTTCTCTTCCTTCAGTGACTCCACGATCATCTTCACGTGTGACTCGTACTCCTCTTTAGACTTCGGGTCGGTTTAAAATATCGTCGGTATATATACGTTATCTAGCTTGTCTATATACGGCCATGCACACCCGGCTCATTAACTCCATGAAAATCGCTGGTGCATTGGTTAACCCAAAAGGCATAGCCGTAAACTTCAACGTGTCCATTACGCAACCTAAAAAAACAGCCTTAGCTACGTCATCCCCGTGCACTCTCCATTGGTGACATCACATACGAATTTTCTATCTCACTCTTCTCAAGATAATCTATGCACATTCCAAACTACCCACCTTTCTTCCTACCAAGCAATACAGACACTTCCCACAACAAGTTACCATTCAAACTAATCCTCACCTTGCAACTCATGTAATCGTTCCACACCTCTTGCCTTTCAAAAACGTCAAACGACACGAGCCTTCGCAAATCGGCGTCGCTCCTTGTAATAATTCCATACAAAGTCCTATTCTACGACGAAGGGTAAAACCCACTAAATCATGAGAAACACTTCGAGAAGCTCACATACTACTAAAGTATCACTAAATTTTGACTCATATGCTTTGGTACTCCTATGAGACCTCGCACTCTTTAGTTCGTTTCCTTACGAACCTTAAACACTTTATTTTAACTACCTCCTTGTGGCATGTCATCCCAGCCTTATGCCTCAACAACCAATTCTCTCATACGGCTACATCAACGCTCCCATAACTAAGAGGTACTAAGTAAAACGAGAATTCTCAAATTCTAACTTGGAATCGCAAATAATTCTATTCCCTTCGCTACCATCAATCGCACCCCTTAGAAGACATGACCTACCATCAACTCTAGAACCACGCCATGAAGAAATACCAAACTTCACATGCACCAATTGGTATGGACCCAAAATCACACAATCCCAAAAGAAGAAACAACCGAATATAAACATCGGCATAACGAACGAACCTCAGACCTAACAAACGCATCAACGATGCTAGAAATACCCAATGAATATTACCACGTACCACGACCCATTAATTAAAAGATTAAGAACCTTTGTTCAAAAACTGACTTTTTACCCAAGGAAACTTTCCCTCATAACCTTATACCAATCATTTTAAAACAATAGAATCACCTTAGTTAATAATGCCAATAATTTTAAGTGTAAAAATAAATTTAACTAAAATTTTTATAAAATTATTTTAATTATGATTTTATAAAAGAAATCAAAAGATGGTTAAAACAAATGTGTTGCATTTTATTTATATAATTTATTTTCGAAAGAAGTTTTTAACACCTAAACGATATGATATCGACTACAACAAAATTACTTTGAAAAGGAATTTATGACTCGCAACAAAAGACATCATGATAGCAAAATAGACTCCCAAAATACCTTAAGGATTCCAATACAAAAATGTTAATTTTCTTGAAAACGAACACGACAGGAACTCTTGCAAACCAAACAAACCATGAGAACTCATCCATACCAACGGTCTTAGAACCAAACCAAAAAGTATCGTCACCTTAAGACAAAGGAAAACAATCAAAACGCCGAACGGAGAACATAGAACACCAGTTCTATGATAACACCTTAGAATACCAACACGAGCTTTGGATATCTCAACGAACAACGAGCTAACGAACCAACTTAAGAATCGCGACGACAATGCCAACAGGTATCCGATGTATCCGCAAACGATAGATGAAAGGGAACCTTACCATCTACGCAACCCAACCTAATATAATCGCCCAATCGGTTAAGAGAGGAATTCTCTAACCATACAACCATCCTCGACAGGATCTCACATCACATCTACACTACCATCTACATAACTATCCAGACTTACATCCTTACATAATACATATAAGCAACAATGATCAATGTAATCAAAGTCACAAGTCCACGTATATGACACCTTTATAATTATGTTCGTGACCATAATTATAATTGCACCTTTTTCACACGTGTACTTACTTCCAAGACCACACATCTCAATGATAACACACATCTACCACATAGCACTTAATAATAATCCAAATATAACTCAAACATGATAATCCATCTAACGAACCATAAAATCCCAATCGACCAAACAAAACAGAAGTCACATTGTGACCCAAAATATAAAAGCAATCCTCGATTATAGCAACCGCATTTGAAGTAGAAAAAATGAAATAAACTTATGTTGAGCCTCGCTTGGGTTTGACTTTTCTCTCTCAAAAGTCACCCAACTCCGCGGGTCTAGTGAGGTAAACAATCTCCCAACGATATCTTCTAGGGGATAGGGGAAGACATGACTAAAACAATAACAAAGGGGTATATACTATTAGATCCCCATAATGAAAAAGTATATATTTTATATTATATAGTAGTAATTCAAAATAGGAAGAATTTCAAAGCTTTTAGGTAGCGAGAACATACAACATATACGTACACAATCACTTATGCCCTAAAATGCAACTATATGAGGGACCCTTAAGCTATAGTCTAGGGCTCGAACATCCTAGTTCTCAATAACCTAGGGCTCTGATACCAATCTGTCACACCCCGCCAAGGCCGAAACGTGAGGCGTTAACAAGAATGGATATCATCACAACACAATGGCGTCTATATAGAGAATACTAAAATGCATAAAATAAAGTAAAGTATAGACACAAAGTGTCTTAACAATAACCATAAACTATGCAAACATTAAAGGCGTCATTATGATGAAAGAAGTTCTCGCACAATAGAAAGCAACATGCAACAAATATCAAACTTCCAAACGATGCAAAAATTCAAGACAAGAAATAGAAATCCTTCCTCAAACATCCTATGGTCCCCCTACTAGCCACTTCTTTCAATCTTATTTTCCATCCATGCATCACTCTGAAAATGAGCTTAATAACGTCAACAGACAATGGTTTGGTGAGTCAGTCATAGGATTAATAAGACTCACATTGTTACTTTTCAAAATCAATTACAGTGATTAATCAAAACATTATAGGACAATTATGCTAACATGCAATGCACATACTAGGTAGGAACGTTACCCCCGATCCATTACAACAACTGGGTAGGAACGTTACCCCCGATCCATTTCAACAACTAGGTAGGAACGTTACCCCCGATCCATATGTCACTTACGCACCTAAAAGTCTACCAGCTGGAACTTATACTTAGGCCTGGACCACACATCATTGAGTATTATTTCAACCCTACAGTTGGTTTGAGTTGAGTAGTAAAGACCACTCCCAACCGAACTAATCACAAACTACTCCAATTAATCACTAAGCCATGGAGCATTCCACAAAACCCACTCCAATTGACCACTAAGCCATGGAGCGTATCACACAAATTAGTAGGTATTATTTCAACACTTCAGTTGGTTTGAGTTGAGTAGTAAAGACCACTCCCAACCGAACAAATCACGAAGCAATAACACGTAGCAAATAATCACAGTAATTAAAACAGTTTAACACATAGCATTATTTTCACCCCAATAAAACACGAGAAAAAGGGGTTATGAAACTCACCTGAATGCTAGCTTCCAAAAGATCCACAAAACTTCACAAAATTTCACGAACAATCTAAACAATATAAACACATAATAAGTTATCATCAATTAGGCATTCAACCCAATATGATGTAACATCAACTATGATGGATGTCTAAGCTATCTACGATAGTCCTATACTTGTTTTAAACCTTTACCACTCTTACATAAGTCATTTAGACTTTAACACTACACTTTGCATTTCTGGTTTTAAGCAGAATTTTACACTCGCTTACGCGACCTAAACGCACCACTTAATCATTCCCATAATTCAAACCAAAAATCAAACATGTTCCCTTATGTGTTTACTAACTACCATGTGATTCACAATCATTAGTTATATGCGTAACCATCTCAAATAAAATCAAACTTTAAAACTGTCCTAATTCGGACCTGATCGCACACTAAAGAGTATGACCCTAAAAACCATACTTAGACAACTAATTAGACGATTTACTTTGGAGGATTTTTAATAGACACATGAAACTTAACTTCTGTAAAAGGGCTAAGCTTGTTTTAAATTTTAAGTAGGGTTTTTACCTCCCGAAATTAGACACAAATCTGACCCGTATTTACTGTTTAGACAACTTTTCTTGCGAAAGACATTTGAATGACTTCCCGAACTCAAAATCGTTCGAGGCCGGACTTTTTGGAAAATAGACTCTCTGAACTTATCAAAACTCATAAGATTCATCAAAAATATCATTACCAATCTCGAGATATCAACTGAACAACACGACTCAAAATTCTGCTCAAACTTAAATCATGATTTAACGCGAACTAACCCTAACCGATTACACCATCATGCTTCTAATTAAACCCTAATCAATCCTAATTAGTTTAATTACATAAATTTACAGAAAACTTGAAACCCTAATTAATAAAACCTAATTTAACTCTAATCCATCATAATTAAGTTACTAGAATTGAAAGATTTAAAACTAAAATTAAAAAGATCGGATCGTACCTTAATTTCAAAACCCAAAAACTTTCTTCTTCCTTTTTTTTTTCTTTGTTTGCCGAAATCTCAATAGGGGGTTTAGGGGTTTTTAATCTTGTATTTATAGCTTCCCTAGATGTGTTTTAGTTTAAGTCTAATTAGGTATTAGATTACAATTAGGACTTTATTTCTATTTTATATTTTTTTTTCCTTTTTATTTTCTAAAATTCGGATTTTACTATTCATGCCAAAAAAAAATAAAAAAAAAATTTTAATCTATATTAATTAATTTAATTATCTTTAATACCTTAAGTTATTATAAGAAACCTAAACTAATTGTTAAACATTTTGCCTGAAAATTACTTTTCTAAAATAACTTTTCATTCTAAATTCACTGTTCTAAAAATAGAAGTTTTAACGCTCTCATATTTTCACAACTCCATTTACCGCTAAACTTAATCCTCTAAACTAAACTTATCTTAAATTACTAACTACAAATACGTATAACATAATTACTACACGATAACGCGAAACCGCTTCGATCACCAAAATCATTTCCTTGTCACCAAAAGTGAACGAAATGAACTTTACAAAATTCAACACAAATCCAATCCCATTGAGACGATCACGCTCAATGGATTGATTATCCAATATCACATATCCCACACAAACACATATAGAACACATAAAATTACAAAATCTCATAAACCAAACTTATTGAACAGATATTTAGGTCAACACTACGGTTTGACCAACCTGCTCGAACCACGGTTGTCACACTAGATAGCTTATTTTTTATAGTAGCTTGTATAGCTTATTCGAGCTTATTTTAAGCTATTTCTTGGCTAATTTTGGGCATATAAGCCACGAAAACTTTCCAAAATCACTAGGAAAGTGATTTTGATTATTTTTGTGTTATGACGTATGTTGTGTACTATTTTTGAGGCTTATGATAGTAACCAAATGCGATACGTAGCTTATTAGCTTATTTTTAAGCTTAATAGACGTATTTTGGAGCATATGGGCTCACGACCCAATAAGTCCATTTAAGCCGTGGCTTAATGGGAGGGCTTATTGTGGTTCAGATTATTTTATAATTATTGGTATAAACTTATGTATGTAAATGTACCTTGGTTTTGGATTTGAATTATATTTTGGACTTATAAATATCTTAAAGGACCCTTGTTGGGCCTTAAAGCCCAATAAGCGATATTTAGTTGCTATGAGAGTTTTGACGGAATTTTGAAAGTGAAAATGTATTTACGAAGTGATATTGAACGATATTTTGGGAAAATCGTTTTAGTAAACGTTAAGGATTAAGATTTTAGAATTTTGTCGAAAAGTGTCGAATTTATGAAAAGTGTTGAAAATAAGGTTTGATACCTTAGAAAACGTTGTATGAGCGTACGGGTGATGTCGAAATTTCGTAAAAAGTTTATACTTAGAAATTTTCACAAAAACATGATTTTCGATTTTAAATAATAAATTATTATTTAATTATTTTATTTATTTAATAAATTCACTAAAAGTTGATAATCATTGCATTTGCTTGTGTGATTGAGATTTGGTTGCTAAAGACTTGCTTGAGGTGAGTTCTCGTAGCCCCACTTTTTACTGTTTTTCTGTTGGGGGAAAATGATACTCAAATGTGTTTTGAAATGTTTTGAATTGATCTGTGCGAAATGTGGTTTTGTTTTTGGGACAAGATATGTGCTTATGACTGCTATGTGAATATTATGTGATGTATGATTGTTTGGAGCGGATGGGTACGCCTACCCAGTATTTGTGTGATTATTGGAGCGGATGGGTACGCCTACCCAGGTTTGTGTGTGGTCCTGCCCTAATTTTAGTGCTCCAGCTGGTAGGCCCTTTAGGCACTATTGTCCACTGTTGAAATATTGGCACAACTTTTGGGTTTAAGGTCAAACCTACGAGCTCACCAACATTATTGTTGACGTTTTCGAGTATCATTTTCAGGTGAAGTGAAAGAAGAGTAGTTTGGTGATTGATAGCAGACTTAGAAGTATCCCGTGTGGAATTTCGTTTGAAGTCTTGCTTGCTTGTTGTTTGATTTTAGTTTCGGATGTTTTGGAATAAGTTTGGATTATGGTCCCCTGTGTGGGCATTTGAATAATTGTAAGAGATTGTGGATTTTAGTTGCGATTTGGGACATCACTTGAGTTTGTTCAAGGTTGATGGTCTTCATAGCACTTGGAGTTTATGCAATGTAGTTTTCTCTATTTTGTATCTTGTGTTATGATTGATCATTATGTTGCATTCCCGAGTTTCCGCCATTGTCGGGGTGTGACAGATTGGTAATCAGAGCCAAGGTTATAGAGAACTAGGTGGTTTGGCCTAGACTATAACCTAAGATCCGTCGTCTAGTTGCGTATAGGATCTATGTGCGCGGTGTTCCGCTTCTGTGTGCCTTTGTGTGTTCGCGGTTTGGTGCCTTAGTTATGTCAGTCATTGAAATGGGTGGGCTCAATATTGAATATGACTGGGAAAGGATGCGAATATAAGTACGGTGGCCAACGTAGTTATAAGCGTATCACAACTCACTCATACTTGATAATGTTGTTCACACAAATCGATGTTGACACCGTAGGGTGGAGTTACGTGTATATCTGGTTATATATAGTAAGATATTCTATATATATGTGCGAGTCTTCTCACTTGCCTAACGTTTCCCATGTTCTCCCTCGTATAGATAATGCCGCCAAGGATAAGGACCCGAAGTTGGCCGGCCTGCTGTCGAATCACTAGGAGGGGGAACGGGTGAACGGGTTGGTAGAGGTGGAAGGGGTAGAAGACCTAGGGAAGGTAATGATGAGCGTGTTGATGAATTGAATGGTCAAGGAAATGACCAGGGTATGGGAGCTAATGGAGGTGTGTAGGGAGTCAATGGGAATGTAGAGAGAGCCAATGGGGGTGCACCCGACTTCTCAACTATCATTACCCAACAATTGCAGAACCTCTTACCCGCCATGTTAGCTCAGGTTAGTAACCGAGGAAATGTTAGAAATCAAAATGGTAATGTGGTTAATGAGAACGTTCAGGAGAACGTTGGGAATGTGATAGTAAATGGCAACCGGATAGGTTGTTCATATAAGGAGTTCTTAACTTGTAACCCTAAGGAGTATGATGGTAAGGGAGGTGTTATAGTTCTTACTCGTTGGATTAAGAAAATGGAGTATGTGCATGATATGAGTGGTTGTAGTATTGACCAAAAAGTGAAATACACTGCTGGTTCATTTGTAGGTAAGGCTTTAACGTGGTGGAACTCTCAGATCCGCAGGCTAAGCCAGGAAGTTGCTGTTAGTATGTCATGGAATGACTTTAAGTTTATGATGATACAAGAGTTTTGTCCTAGTCATGAGATGCAAAAGTTAGAATCTGAGTTGTGGAATCACGCCATGGTCGGGGCGGGACATGCTGCGTATACTGATAGGTTTCATGAGTTGGCTAGGTTAGTTCCTCATTTGGTAACTCTTAAGAGTAGGATGATTGAGAGGTATGTGTATGGCCTTGCTCCACAGATCGGTGGAATGGTGGCAGCAATGAAGCCAAAAACTATACAGAAAGCTGTGCATATTTCTGGTGCACTGAATGATGAGATTGTTAGGAATGGATCAATTAAGAAGGTTGAAAAGAGAGGTAATATGGGGGAACCTAGCAAGGATAGGAGTGGAAGGGATGATAATAAGAGGACTAGGACTGTGAATGCTTTTGCTACTACCGTGAACCCTGTAGGAAGACAGAATACGAGTACTTGGCCCAAGTGTACCACTTGCAACTCCTACTATGCTCCCGGTGGACCTTGTCGCATATGCTTCAACTGTAACCGGCCGGGTCATTTGGCAAGGGATTATAGGGGTGTGCCGAGGAATGTGAATCTTGTCAATGCTAGAAACCTGACTGTTAGGGCATGTTATGAGTATGGTAGTACCGACCATGTCAGGTCAGCCTGTCCTAGATGGATTAGGGCATAAGGACCGGAAGAAAATCGTCCAAACCAAATTGCTACTAATAACGGGGGTCAGGGTCATGGAAACCAAGGGAACCAGGCTAGGGGCAAGGCATTCATGTTGGGAGCAGAGGAAGCTCGCTAGGATGCAAACATTGTAACGGGTATGTTTACTTTGAACAATCATTTTGCCACTACCTTATTTGACTCTGGTGCCGACTATAGCTTTGTTTCTACTACTTTTATACCTCTATTAGGCTTAGAGCCCAACGACTTAGGTTTCGGATATAAGATTGAGATAGCTAGCGGGCAGCTAATAGAGATTGATAAGGTTATTAAGGGTTGTAAACTGGAAATCAAGGGTCATGTCTTTGACATCGATTTGATACCTTTTGGACATGGGAGTTTTGATGTGATTATAGGTATGGATTGGTTGTCTAATTATAAGGCTAAAATGGTTTGCCATGAGAAGGTAGTGAGGATACCACTACCAGATGGCAAGGTGCTTAGAGTATTAGGAGAGAGACCGGATGAGAAAGTAAGATTTTTGATGGGTGTTAAGAAACAGGAAGAGATTGTAGTGGTTAGAGATTTTCCTGAGGTATTCCCGGATGACCTATCTAGATTACCGCCTATTCGGGAAATTGAGTTTCGGATTGAGTTAATCCTTGGAGCAACGCCGGTAGCAAAGTCTCCTTATCATTTGACACCTTCCGAATTGGAGGAGTTGTCAGGACAACTCAAGGAACTCCAAGACAAAGGTTTCATCCGACCAAGCTCATCGCCTTGGGGAGCGCCGGTGTTGTTCGTTAAGAAAAAGGATGGTTCTTTTAGGATGTGCATTGATTATAGAGAATTGAACAAGTTGAC
>BQNB010008121.1:0-86046 GCA_026074375.1 Tanacetum coccineum
GCTTAATGCATGAAGTATAGATGGTGGGATTCACCGTTAGCGCATATCTAATAGAACTTGCATTTAAAAAATTAATAATTCCTTTAAACCCATCACTTTCTTCGAGTTTCTCAAAAAATGCAACCAAATTGTGAGTTTTAGCAAACTTTAGGTTCGACATAGTGTTGGGTTTTGATGATGAATGATAAAATTGAGTTAGGGTTTATGATTAGAGAGTATATCAAAGTGTAAAATTGACCGAATGAGTGATTGAAACCCTTAATCAAAGTATTTATGAAATCACCCGCAATAGCATTAACTTAAACTGACAGTACTAAGTTAAGCCTAACAACATTAACTGACCCAACAATAGTAAGTTTATGCCTAGCAGCATTAACTAACACTGGCAGTAGTAAGTGTATGCCTAGCAGCATTAACTTAACCAGCAGTAGTAAGTTTATGCCTAACAGCCTTAACTTTAAGTCACCAGTATTAACTCTAATTTTGTTCCAAAAAGCAATTCCATCATTAAATTTTGATTCTCATAAGCCCTCTTTCTATTTTTATTCTCACTATATCTCTTAATTCTTTTTCTTACTGAATCACTCTGTCTATTTTTATGTCACACATCTCTCTTTTTGTTTTTCATTCTCACTAATTCTCTCAATTCTTTTAGCTCACAAAGTTACTCTTTCTATTTTTGTTTCACATATGTCTCTTTCTATTTTTAGCTTACTATTTCTCTCAATTCTTTTACTCACCAATTCACTCTATCTGTTTTTATTTTCACACATCTCTCTTTCTATTTTTATGCTTACCAATTTCTCTCATTTCTTTTAACTCACAATTCTCTCTGTTTGTTTTTGATTTCTCTCAATTCTTTTTGCTTACAATTCTCTCTGTCTGTATTTGTTTTCTCTCAATGCTTACAGTATTAATTATAACAGAAGTACTAATTATACTTACCAGTAGTAAGTTAGGCCAACAACACTAACTTGAATTTTATCATTAGCTGCTGTTCCATTCCATTTCAAGCATCATTTGTGCATAATCCGCTGCATATTAACACAATTAACCTCCCCTCATCAATACTTCAGAGGTTAAGCATTCCTATACTTGTAATCAGATATTAAAATCTGCCAACATCAAATGCTTTTATGAGCAAATATACAACATTCTAATCTGGGTGAATCTTGATCATCTGAATAAGCTTCTTCTCATTGGAATCTTTGATAAAGTGATGTCTAATCTTAATGTGCTTAGTCTTTGAGTGAAACATTGGATTCTTAACTTAGCAGATGGTGCTTTAATTGTCAATGAAAATCTTGGTATTCATGAAATTGTATCCATAATCCAGCATTTGATTTTGAATCCATAGTACTTGTCCACAACAACTAGCAGCAGCCACATATTCTGCTTCAGTAGTAGAGTCTGCAACTACAGTTTGCTTCTTGCATTGCCATGAAATCAATCTGCTTCTAAGAAATTGACAACCTCCTATTGTGGATTTTCTGTCTAAACTTGCACCAGCATAGTCACTATCAGTATAAGCTTCCAAATTAAATGGTGAGTCCTTAGGATACCAAAGGCCCAATTTAGGTTGACCTTTCAAGTATCTAAAGATTCTTTTCACAGCATGAAGATGTGAAACTTTTGGTGTGACTTGGAATCTTGCACAAGCACATACAACAAACATTATATCAGGCCTTGAAGATGTTAAATACATCAATGAGCCAATCAGTGATCTATATAAGTGAACATCAACATCTTTAGCATTTTCATCCTTCATCAAAGGCTTTGAAGTCTCCATAGGTGTACTTGCTGTCTTCATAGTTAAAAAACCAAACTTCTTCAAAATTTCATCTACATACTTGTCTTGACTGATGAAAATCCCATCATCTTTCTGTGTCACTTATAGTCCTAAAAAGAAAGTGAGCTCACCCATAGAACTTATCTAGAACTTCTTGTGCATTAATTTCTCAAACTTAGTGCATAACTCCTTTTTAGTAGATCCAAAAATGATATCATCAACATATACTTGAACTAGTAGAATATCACTTTTAACTCTTTTAATGAACAAAGTCTTATCTATCTGACCTCTTTGAAATTCATTGTCTAATAAATAGGTAGATAAAGTCTCATACCAAGCTCTAGGAGCTTGACGTAGACCATATAATGCCTTTTCTACCTTATAAACTCTGTCAGGGAACTCTGGATCTTCAAACCTGGAGGTTAACAGACATAAACTTCCTCTTCAATCTTGCCATACAGAAATGCACTCTTTACATCCATCTGGTATACTACAAAGTCTTTGAATGAGGCATATGCTAAGAACAGCCTAATTGCTTCAATCCTAGCAACTGGATCAAAAACCTCATCATAATCTATTCCATCTTCTTAAGTGTAACCAGCCTTCCCTTGTTTTTGATCACAATACCTCTTTCATCTTTCTTGTTCCTGTACACCCATTTAGTACCAATGGCTCTTTTACCATGTGGTAAATCCACTAAGGTCCAAACCTATTGTAACTTGAACTACAGAAGCTCTTCTTGCATAGCTTCTATCCAGATTGGATCTTTTAATGCTTGGATTATATTTTTGGGCTCTTCCTGGAATATGAAACAAGCAAACAAACAATTATGAAGGTCTTTATGAGTTTTCCCTTCATAAAAAGCACTAATAAACCCTTGTTCATTTGTAGCCTTTGTCATTCTCCTTGTCTGTACACCAGACTACACATCACCAATCACATGATCAAGTGAATGATCTTTATGGATTCTTGTATTTAGAGTAGAAGGAACTAGATATGTGGCAGTAATGTTGCTTATATCTATTTCTGTTTCATCACCAAAGAAATCAGCATGTTTAGCTTCAAGTGGAGCGGTAGTAACTGTTAGACTAATAATATTAATATTTAGACTACCGGTATTAACATTTATACTGGCAGTATTAATACTTGGCACAACAGTATTAACATCTTGAGTACTATTTTTAGATCTCTCTTGATCATCAATTCCACTTTCTTTATTTACACCTTCATCATCTTTCTTTCCAGTATCACTAGAAGGTTGTGGTTCATCAATACTAACATTCTTTAAAGAAGAATAAAATAGTGAACCATCTTTCCATAGTGGCATCAAAATGTAGTCTTGGCTATATCCTGTCTCCTTGCTAGAATGACCTGCACTAATACTTTCTTCTGTACCTACAAAATTATTAGAGCTTGTATCTGCAACAACTGGCACATAATTCATTGATTTTGTTAGAAAATCAATATCAAATAGCCACTTTGGTCCATCACCTGCAATAATAGGCTTATCCTCTAAGAATCTAATATGCAAGTTTTCTTCAACTTTCCTAGTTCTAATGTTGTATACCTTAAAAGCCTTACTATTAAATGAGTATCCAACAAAGAATCCTTCATCAAACTTTCATCAAACTTACCTAAATAATCTAAGGTATTCAGAATGGTAACATGACACCCAAATGGTCTCATGAAGCTTATAGCAGGTGTTCTACCTCTAAATAGTTCATAAGAGGTCTTGTTATGAGGCTTAACTACTAATACCCTATTCTGCACATAGCAAGCGGTATTAACTACTTTAGCCCACAATGTAGTAGGTAACTTAGAGTCAGCTAACATGGTTCTAGCAGCCTCAATTAGTGTCCTATTTCTCCTCTCAGCGACACCATTTTGCTAAGGAGTTCTAGCTACACTAAATTCCTTCTTAATGCCTTTATTTTTACAAAACTCATTCATAACTCTATTCTTGAACTCTGTTCCATTGTCACATCTGATTATCTTTACTTTTTTTTAACTAGATTTTCTATCTCAATTATAAAGCTCTTAAGAATGCCACTAGTCTCATCCTTAGTTGCTAAAAAGAAAACCCAAGCAAATCTGCTATAATCATTAGTGACAACTAGACAATATTTCTTTTACATTAAGCTGCTCACAAAAGTTAGACCAAACAAGTCCATATGCAACATGAATAAAGGCAGAGTAATAGATTTCTGAATCTTGGACTTACAAGAGGCTTTGTGTTTCTTTCCTTTAAGGCAATCAACACAAGTTTGGTCATTTTCAAAATGTTTTATAGGTAAACCTCTCACAAGATTTTCCTTAATAAGTTTATTAATAGTTTTAAAATTTACATGACCTAGACTCCTATGCCATAGCATTGATTCATTAAGTGTGGCCTTTGCAACAAGACAAGTTAAACTCTCTTTAGGAACAATATTCTTCATATCAACACTGTACATATTGTTCTTTCTGGGAATTTTAAGTAAAACCTGACTCTTATCAGCTAACTTAAAGTCAGGAGACAAAACAAAACATCCAGTGTTAGTAAAAAGAACACTGTTCTTTTTGTCACACATCTGTGAAACACTAAAAAGGTTAAACTATAACACCTTGATAAAGTACATATACTCAAAATCAAGCTTACAAGTTTTAAGAGTTCCTTTACTAGTAATTTTCCCTCCTTTGGCTCCTCCCCCAAAGGTAACATATCCTCTATCAAAATCCTTAAAGTCTGAGAGATAGGACATGTTCCATGTCATGTGCCTTGAGCATCCACTGTCAACATAGCCTTGGTCTTTTTTTTGTGGATGACCCTGCACATAAAAATAAGGAAATTAGTTTCATTTGGGGACCCAAGCCATCACTGATTTGGATCTGCCTCGTTCACCAACATAATTATGTCTCTTTAAAGTAATTGATGCACTATTAAGTTTGGTAGGTCTCCAAACCCAACTTGCTGAGACGTTAACAACATTAACCTGATTTTCCCTAACAACATTAACTACTGCTGAATTTGGCCTAGCAGTATTAACTACTTTTGGCCCAGCAGTTTAAAATTTTCCCTTACTAGTATTAACTTTTTGGTTAAAATTTTTGTTAGTTAATGCTGTTCTTATTTGATAGGGCCTCTTTATAGTTGATTGTGCGTGACATTGGTATAGCACTATAAGCTATAGTTTTTGGATGAGCAGTATAAACAATCCTAGCATTATTAAGTGGTCTTAAGCCAGTTCTCATTAAAACTGCTCTTGAAGCCATGTTCCTGTGAGCACTAGGGTGAGCCTTTTTAGTATAATAATTATAATTCACCATTGTATAATTATTCCCAGATACCACTCTTTCCATTTGATGGTAATTGGAGTCAGCCTGTACATGGTCAAAACTTCCACAGACAAAACAAGCTTTATTGTACATCACAAAGTCACTTCCTAGCTGTTGGGACTTTTGATTATTCCAGTTTCTTTAATTTCCCCTAGGATTTTGTGACCTGTACATTTCAGCATACTTAACTGGTTTCCTAATTGGTTTTTCTTGTTGTTTAGGTCTAACAATATCTATCTTAGCAACAGTAGAAAAAACAGTTTTCTTCTCTAACTTATCATCTGACACCAACTCCTCAACCAATGGGGCATCAGGAGATTCCCTAACCTCATTAGAAATATCTTCACTAACACTCTTACTAGTCTTAGGTCCATAGCCTTCAAACTCAGGCTGTTGGAACTCCTTTAGACCAAAATAGGACAAATCAAGATTTGGGGGTGAAAATAACCCTGTATGAGGAGGTGAAATAGCATTATAGCTTACAAACCCCAAGCCCTTTCTACTTTTATCATTTATCCGACTCCCTATTAATTTGTCTAGACTCTTAGAAGCATTATCAAAATTTTCAATTTTAAGTTGATTGCTTTCTTTTTCTTGCTTAAGCTTTTCTAATTTACTTTTAAGCATACTAATTTCTGAGTCTTTATATGAGATATCTCTTTTAAGAACAGCAAGTTGCTTATAAAAAATAACCTCATTCTTTTTGTAGAAGACAAGTTGCTCTTCTACAAATGCTAATCCTCTTTTATAAGTAGCTAAATTGAACTCAAATTTGTTAAACTCTATTCTTAAATCATCAAGTTGAGTTTTAAGAGTTTCAAAGCTTTTTAGACAGGTTTTTGAACAAGTTTTGTCAATATGTACCTCAGAGTCTGAAAAAAGCCATAAGAGTCATGTTTGTAAGGACTTCATCATCTGCCATATAGCTCCAGTCAAAACCAGCTCCATCAATAGCCACCATGGCTTTGGAAGAAGTTTCTTCCACATTTACCGTCCTTCTAGTGATGTCTTGATTTCTATTCATGTTATCTTGGTTCCTTGGTCCTCTACATTCCCTTGCAAAGTGTCTCATCTTGTGGCAATTGAAACACTCTACCTTGGACTTGTTATATCCAGCTGTATCACTCCTATTGATAGTGATCTTTCTACTAGTTTTTTGGAAAAACCTTCTTGTCCTCATGCTTAGCAATGCTAACTGTCACTTCAAATTCATCTCTTCTATGTCATCTTCATGGATTTGTTCAAGGTCCTCATATACAAGTTGAGACCCGTTTGGTTGACTGGCCAAAAATGCATAAACAGTGTCATCACTTAAGTTAGCAGTACTAACTTGAGTACTATCAGTGCTAACTTAAGTGCTAGCAGGACTAACTTGAGTGTTAGTAGTACTAACTCCATAAGCAGTATTAACTTCATTAGTATTGCTAGGGAATGACACAAAAGCCATATTTTGAGAACTTAAGCTTAAGCTTGAGCTTGAGCTTGTAGTTCCTTTAACCTCTTGTTCAACAATCTTGAAATTATTGTAGAGATCATCAAAGCTCATTGTGTCTAGATTAGGTTTATTCCTCCAGACCACAACATGAGTATTTCACTTAGAAGGCAGACTTTTCAAAAAATTTAAATTGAGATCTTCTTGTGAATTATTTTCACACAAGATAGACGGCTGACTTACAATCTTCTAAAGCCTGTTAAAAATAGAGTTAAGAGATTCTGTGCTTGGAGCACTAAAGTTCTCATACATTTGCTTCAGAAGAGTCTTCTGAGTCTTCTTTATTGCTTCATTACCACCGATTCTTGTTTGTATAGCAGCAAACAAAGTCTTACCATCTTTGTACTGATTAAATGTTATTAGATGTTCATTAGGAAGTGCCATCAGTAACATACTTCTTGCCTTCACATCATTCTTCTTTTGAACCTTTTCTTTAGTAGTGACAGGACCTGGTATTAGTGAAGTTGAGGAACCATCAGCATTTGTTGTTGTTTGAGGTACTGGTTTGAAAGAGTTTCCATTTTTTTTGACATCCCATAAAGCATAGTCTTATACTTGAAAGTATTGCTTAATCCTTAGCCTCCACATATCATATTTACCCTGTTTGAGAATGGGCAACTTTGCAGTAGTAGTGGTTTGTGCAGTTTCTAGATCCATCTCTTCCTTATGAAGAAAAAGTTCTAGATCAAAGTTTCAGAACCCAAGGATACCACTAATTGATCCCAACTTAAGATCGATTCCTTGGCTGGTAAAGTTTTATAATAAGTTTTTTTTTATACTTTGGATAGCACCAAAATAGCTATGGTAGAAACTTTGTGAATACTAAAAAGTATGCGGAATCTACTCTTTAATACTTAGAAGAATATTAATGAAACAGTAAACTGTATGAACAATGATATCACTAAAAAGCTCCAATATTATTATTATCAATAATATGAGTACTCTTTGTAAGTAAATAGGTTTTCAACTTGAAGCTATTTATCAAAAAACGTTTATGAATGTATATAAACCATTAAACCTAGGATGCCCCTTTTATACACCAGGCTTCCTTTACAAAATAAACTTACAAATCTTCTATAATTCTATTAGATATTAGTAAATCTCTTCTAACTTAATAAGATATACAGTTCTTTTACCAAAATATCTCATTTTATCCAAAAGTAATCTTGATAAACAATCTTCATCTTAATCCTTTCTCTTGTCTTTATCCTTCTGACAGTAGAAACTCTTCTAACAGTTGTAATCTTTCAGTAGTTGTAAGCAGTAGCATTAACTTTTATACCAGCAGCACTAACTGTGTACAAGCAGTAGTAACTACTTAAATTAGTGTCTTCATTCTTCATCAGTAGTACTAAGTTACACTAGCAGTACATAACCTTTTTTGCTAACAGTTGTAACTTTACTCAAGCAGTAATAACATATTACTTGCTTAGAGTACTAGTTACACTAATAGTAGCACTGCCTTATATACTAGCTAGTATTAAACTAACTTATAGTATTTCTTCTAAGTCTCTGAGCAATTTCTTAACTTCCATTAGCTAGTAGTAATATATACTTATCGGTAGTAACTCTATACCTTCAGAAGCAGTTACTTTCAAACTTCATCAGAAGCTTTTTATCCTAACAATTGATGATCCCAACTTAAGAATTGATTCTTCGCTTGTAAAGTTTAAGTTACTTTGGATAGAACCAAAACAACTATGGTAGAAACTTTATGAATACTAAAGAGTATGCGGAATCTACTCTTTAATACTTAAAAGAATATTAATGAAACAGTAAACTGTATGAACAATGATATCACTGAAAAGCTCCAATATTATTATTATCAATAATGACGAGTCTCTGTTGTTCGTACTAGGGTTTACAACTTGAAAGCTATATATTAAAAATGTTATGAATGTATAGATAAACTATATAACTAGGCATCCCCTTTATATTCCTCAAGGAGTCCTTTTAGATAACTACTAATCTTCTATAATTCTATATAGATAATGAAAATTTCTAATTAATAAGATTATACATTATCTTTTAGCAAATTTATCTCATACTTATCTCGTAAGTAATCTTGATAAACAATCTTCATCTTAATGAACACTCTTAATAGTGTTAGGGTTTACAAAACCTTGAAGCTACGAATAACACTATGAACTTTGATATGAATTGATACGATTTTGGTACATCAAACTCTATACCTTAGGACCTCCTTTTATACACCAAGGAGTCCTAACAGGCTTACAATATTTTCCTAAATTATCATGGTCTTCTAAACAAATAACTTATACGTATCTTTTACAAAAATATTTGATACTTATCCCGTAAGTAATCTTGATAAACAATCTTCATCTTTATCCTTTCTCTTGTCTTTATCCTTCTGACAGTAGAAACTCTTCTAACAGTTGTAATCTTTCAGCAGTTGTAACCAGCAGCATTAACTTTTATACCAGCAGCACTAACTTAGCAGTATTAACTCCAAGATCATCATGAAGTCTTTTAATCACAACAACCCTCCCCTAAAATTGATGTTCATCTTTTGAATCTTTAAGTTTCTTGATTAAAAGCTTTATCTTCACTTGAAGGATGCATTCAAACACTTCCAGGATTCTTGAGCTGTTTTGTTACGAGCTTAAGAAGCTGGTAACACATTTCATTCTAATGGTCAGCTTGAAGCTTCTTGTTGAGCATTTATGTGATTGTTGCAGGTGTAAGTGGATATCTCTTTTCTACCAGCATAAAGATATGTAAATTTTAAAATCTCACAAAATGTACTCTACTTGAAGAAAATAGCTTCCAAACTATCACTTTGTGTCCTTGTAGATTCCTCTACACTTCACTTTCTACATCAGGTTCAAACATCACTTTCAGATCACCTCATAATACTCTTTCATATGCCTCATCTGGCCTTGTTAACCCATGCTTAGCTTTAACCAACTTCCACAGAGTTTCCAAGTCTTCTCTGTCAATATTCTGAAGCATCTTAATCATTGATGAGTACCTCTTTAAACTTCCATCAACTCTTATGATTTGAAAGTATCCCATCTTTCCTTTTTTGATGATTTTCTAGTCAACAATGATTGGAGGCTTAGTGGCTAAAGGTATAGCATCTATTTCTACCTCATCATCAGGAACTATCTCCATAAGCTTTTTCATCTCTGCTTCTTCTTGATCATCATTTACTTCAGCTTCTACATTCGCATCTAACTTCTGCTTCTTTAAATTTTTAGATTCAAGTTCTTCTCCTGCTCTTTTAGAACTTCCTTCTGTTCTTGTCTCACTGCCTTTCACCAACTCTATATCCATGTCTACAAATGTGTTTACTCTTTTCATTTCTTTGTCAAATAACATCTGAATATCCTCAAAGCTTTTGGTCTTCAATTGATTGTGCTTGTATCCAGCCATGTTTTTCAGATAAGTTGACATTGTGTTTCTCTTTTGAGCCGTAGTTGGTGGTTTTCTTCTCTGCTCTTCTGCTCTAAGTCTTACAAAATGCTTCTTCCTTTTATTCATGAGCTCCACAAACAATCTTGACTTTTCTTCAATAGTCAATTCTCCTTGCTCTTCTGCCTGTATTCTTGCAGCTAGCTTATAATCTGCATCCATCATAGCTTGAACATTATCCCATTCAACAATGTTTGTATCTTCTTCTCTTTGTTTTGCAAGCTTCTCTTTTTCTTCCAATTTAGCATCTAATTGAGCTTGAAGTTTTTAAGCAACCTCCTTATCAAACATAATCTGATCTTTCTTCTTCAAAGGGTTTTCAGGCTCAACCATTTTTGCCTTACCTTTGTCTTTAACCTGTGAAAGTTGTGATGTTGTGAAGGTGTTGTTGTTGTTGTAACTTCACTTGGCTCTTGAACTACAACCCCTCTAACCTTGGGTCTTGTAACAGCAGTTGTAGTTGTTGTAGCAGCAGTTGTAACAACCTTGGGTTTAACTGCTTTGATTTCTATTAAGGTCTGAGCCAGAGTCAACTCATCAATAGTTGTTGTTGTAGTACTGTCAATAGCAACTTCAGCAGTACTAACTTCCTTCTCAACCACATCTTGTTCTGTAAACACTTCTTTACTATCAAGAATACATGTATCAAACATTTCTTCATCATTCCTCCCCTAGGTCTCATCAACCAAAGTAACCTTTGCATCAGCATCAATATCAGCTATTTTCCTCCCTTGTTTGTATGCATCCTCCTCGTTACCCAAACCTTTATCTTCAGAGTCTGTGAGTTCTTGACCTTTTCTTCTTCTCAAGCTTCTTTACTCTCCTTTTTAAGTTATCAATCTCTAGTGCTGGATTGGTCTTTGTAGTCTCCAGAGCAAGAACTCTTTCAGACAGTTTTATACAAAGTTCCATTAATTCATTTAGTTTCAGTCTATCCTCACCACTAAGCAGTGGATCATTGGAATGTATAGGTACACTTTCCACATTTGTAGTCTCATCTGCCATAGGTTCTGTAGGACCAACAGGTTGAGAAACTTCAGTGTCCTTCCCCTGTTTCCTTCTAGACTGTTTCTTCTGAGGTTTAGATGTTGATGGTTGAGTAGTAGTGGGTGTATGATGGGAATCAGTTGGTATCTCTAAACCTTCACCTACTTGTTCTTGTGCTTGAACAATCATGGTTGGAAATAAAGGTGTGTCCCTACCAGAAAAGTCTTTTCCTTGCCTCTTCATTTTAGCAAAGAACTTCTCAGTATGAGAAGGTGTAACATAAATCTCTTTATGTTTGGACATTCCTTCAACTTGTTTATCTAGAAACATTTGCACAAACCTTGGATACATTAGAAATTTAACCCCACCCTCCAAGTTCTTCACCATATTATCAAAAATGTACTTGGAAAAGTTAAATTTTTGGTTTGTGGACAGATGACAACTGAGGCCATAGTGCTACTAAATTCATTCTAAGCAGTAGTCTTAGCACTAAGGCATTACAGAATTATATGGATAAGAAATTTCCATTAAGGTGAAAAGAAAGCTTTATAGAATGTAAGCTTTTGTGTAAGATTTTCATACCCCATGAGTGTCAGCTGTTCAAATATTGTAGCATTTGGCAGACATTTAGTACCTTCAGCATCTTCTAATTGAAGATCACTTCTTACACTTGTCTCAGTGATGATCACCTTCTTCTTATCCACTAGGGCTTGAATCTGCACTTCTCCATTAACACTTTTCACGTTTGCAGTAGTCCAGAATTGCTCAATACATGAAGTATAGATTATGGGATTAACCGTTAACACATATTTGATAGGAAGTGCATTCAAAAAATCCACAATTTGCTCGAATCCATCACTTTTAGTGGGTTTATCTAAGAATGCAACCATGTTGTGTGAACTAGCGAACTTTAGGGCAGCCATTGATGTTGGGTTTTGATGATTAACAATGAAATTGAGTTATGGTTTATGATTAGAGGGTATAACAAAGATTGAAAATGATTAAGTGATTGAAAGAAACCCTCAATTGAAGTATTTATGAAATCACCCTCAACAGCATTAACTTGAACTAGCAGTACTAAGTTAAGCCTAACAATATTAACTGACCCAGCAGTAGTAAGTTATGCCTGGCAGTATTAACTTAACCAGCAGTAGTAAGTTTATGCCTAACAGCAGTAACGAACACTGGCAGTAGTAAGTGTATGCCTAGCAGCATTAACTTTGAGTCACCAGTATTAACTCCAATTTTGTTCCAAAAAGCATTTCCATCATCAATTTTGATTCTCAAAAGCTCTCTTTCTGTTTTTATTCTCACTATATCTCTTAATTATTTTCTCACCAATTCACTCTATCTGTTTTTATATCTCATATCTCTCTTTCTGTTTTTCATTCTCACCAATTCTCTCAATTCTTTTAGCTTACAAAGGCACTATTTCTATTTTTGTTTCACACTCTCTCTTTCTGTTTTTGATTTATCTCATTTCTTTTTACTCATAATTCTCTTTATCTGTTTTTGATTTCTCTCAATTCTTTTTGCTCACAATTCTCTATGTCTGTTTTTGATTTCTCTCAATTCTTTTTGCTTACAATTCTCTCTGTCTGTTTTTTATTTCTCTCATTTCTTACAGTATTAATTATACTTAACCGTATTAAGTATAACTAACAGTATTAACTTAGCAGTATTAAGTATAACTAGCAGCACTAATTATACTTAACAGCAGAAACTTTTAAGTTACAAGTACTTACTTAAATTTCCATCCTTAGCAGCTTTTGCATTCCATTCCAATCATCATTTGTGTATAATCCGCTGCACATTAACACAAGTAACCTCCCCTTAATCAATACTTCAGAGGTTAAGCATTCCAATACTTGCAATCAGATATTTAAATCTGCTAACATCAAATGCTTTTGTGAGCAAATCTGCAACATTTTGATCTGTGTGAATCTTGATCATCTGAATAAGCTTCTTCTCATTGGAATCTCTGATAAAGTGATGCCTAATCTCAATGTGCTTTGTCTTTGAGTAAAAAATAGGGTTCTTCACTATGCAAATAGTACTCTCATTATCAATATGAATTTTAGTCTGCATAAAGTTATATCCATAATCTAGTAATTGATTTTGGATCCAAAGCACCTGTCTACAACAATTAGAAGCAACTATATACTCAGCTTTAGTTATGGAATTAGCAAACACAATCTGCTTCTTGCATTACCATGAAATCAATCTACACTATAGGAATTGACAACCTCCTGTTGTGGACTTCCTATCTAAGCTTGCTCCTGCATAGTCACTGTTAGTATATGCCACCAAATCAAAAGGTGAATCCTTAGGATACCAAAGGCCTAATTTAGGTTGACCTTTTAAGTATCTAAAGATCCTTTTCACAACATGAAGATGTGAATTTTTAGGATTGACTTGGAATCTTGCACAAGCACATACTGTAAACATAATATCAGGCCTTGAAGAAGTTAGATACATCAATGATCCAATCATGGATCTATACAAGTGTTCATCTACATCTTCACCATCTGCATCTTTGAGCAAAGGCTTATGGGTTTCCATGGGTGTGCTTGCTGTCTTGACATCACTAAAGCCAAATTTCTTCAAAATCTCAGTCACATACTTGTCTTGGCTTATAAAAATCCCATCTTCCTTCTGCTTCACTTGCAGTCCTAGGAAGAATGTGAGTTCACCCATAGAACTCATTTGAAACTTCTTATGCATCATTTTCTCAAAATCAGTGCATAATGACTTCTTTGTAGAGCCAAAAATGATATCATCTACATACACTTGAACTAACAGAATATCACCTTTGTCCCTTTTGATAAATAAAGTCTTGTCTATCTTTCCTCTCTAAAACCCATTGTCCAACAAATAAGTTGACAAGGTTTCATACCAAGCTCTGGGAGCTTGATGCAAACCATAGAGAGCCTTTTCTACCTTGTAAACTCTGTCAGGGAAGTCTGGATCTTCAAATCCTGGTGGTTGACAAACATAGACTTCCTCTTCAATCTTTCCATACAGAAAAGCACTCTTGACATCCATCTGATACATCACAAAGTCTTTAAATGAGGCATAGGCTAAAAATAGCCTAATTGCTTCAATTCTGGCAACAAGGGCAAAAACCTCATCATAATCAATTCCTTCCTCTTGTGTGTATCCTTGTGCAACCAATCTTGCTTTATTCTTAATCACAATGCCTCTTTCATCTTTCTTGTTTCTGTACACCCATTTAGTACCAATGGCCCTTTTGCCATTAGGTAAATCCACCAAGGTCCAAACCTATTGTAACTTGAACTGCAGAAGCTCCTCTTGCATAGCTTCTATCCAACTTGGATCTTTTAATGTTTGAATTACCTTCTTGGGCTCTTCTTGTGGTAAGAAACATGCAAACAAACAATTCTAAAAGTCTTTATAATTGGTCCTCTACTGCACTGAACTAAACATAGCTTGTTCAGTCACACTTTTTGTCATCCTTCTGGTTTGAGGTGTTGAATATATGTCTCCAATGATTTGTTCAACTGGATGATCCTTGTGAATTCTAGTAGTTGGAATAGGACTAACAGGGATATGTGTATCCAAATTGTTTATGTCAGCCTCTGCACCAACATCTTAATCATCATCTGAATAAACAATATCTTTCAATTCAGTCATATTTGGATCATTTGGAAGTTCAATGCTTGTTTTTGGATCAACAGCATTAACTTCTGAGCCAACAACATTAACAGTTGAACTAACAGCATTAACATTGTTAGTGCTGTTTCTATCACTAGCAGTATTAATATTGTTAGTGCTGTTTCTATCACTAGCAGTATTAATATTGTTAGTGCTGTTAATATTGTCATCCTTCTCTTGATTAATTCTTGGCTCCTTTGTACTTGGAACCTCACTATCTTTCCCTTCAGTTGGATTTCCACTTTTATTCCCTAGATCTTTAGCATCCTTCTTTTCCTCCTCCCCTGATGGTTTGAATCCAGCATCAGGAGAATCCTTTGAACTAGAAGAGAATGGTGGATCTTGAATGGATAATGGTAGCAATATGTAATCTTTGCCAGGTATTGTCTCCATTCTAGCTTTACCTGTATTATCACATGCTTTTGTACCTGTACTACCATTAGATTGATTCCCTGCAACAACTGGCTTATAGTTCATAGATTTTGTTAGTGTATCTATATCAAAAAGCCAATTTGGTCCACTTCCTGCAATATTAGGTGTATTCTCACTAAATTGAACATGCAGGTTCTCTTCTACTATCCTAGTTCTACTGTTGAATACTCTGAATGCTTTGCTATTGGTAGAGTATCCTACAAAGAACCCTTCATTAGCCTTTCCATCAAATTTACCTAGGTGATCTATGGTATTAAGGATTGTAACAGGACACCCAAATGGTCTCATGAAGCTTAAGGCAGGTTTTCTACCTAGAAAAAGTTCATAAGGAGTCTTGTTTTGAGGCTTGATAACTAACACCCTATTTTGGACATAACAAGCAGTATTAACTGCTTCAGCCCAAAAAGTTGTTGGCAATTTTAAATCAGCTAGCATAGTTCTAGCAGCCTCTATTAGTGTCTTATTTTTCCTTTCTGCTACTCCATTTTGTTGTGGAGTCCTAGCAACACTAAATTCCCTCTTAATACCCTTCATTTCACAGAACTGATTCATGATCTTATTCTTGAATTCAGTCCCATTGTCACATCTAATCACTTTCACCTTAAGGTCTATTAGATTTTCTATGCCTGTTATAAATGTTTTAAGGATTTCAGAAGTTTCATCCTTAGTGGCTAAAAATAAAACCCAACTAAACCTACTAAAATCATCGGTGACAACTAGGCAGTACATATTTTTCATTAAACTCTTTACAAATGTTGGGCCAAATAAGTCCATGTGCAACATTTGTAATGGTTGGCTGATTGAACTAACAGTTTTGGACTTACAAAAAGCTCTGTGTTGCTTTCCCTTCTGACAAGCAACACAAGTTTGATTAATTTCAAAAAGTTTTGTAGGTAAACCTCTTACAAGGTTTCCCTTTACCAGTTTATTCATTGTTTTGAAATTTACATGACCAAGCCTCTTATGCCAAAGATTATATTCATCTGGTGTGGCTTTTGCAAAGAGACAAGTTAGACCTCCTTGAGGAATAATATTCTTTAAATCAACACTGTACATGTTATCCTTTTTAGGAACTTTAAGCAAAACATGACTTTCATCAGTTAACTTAAAGTCTGGAGATAGAACAACACATGCAATATCAGTAAAAAGGATACTATTCTTCTTGTCACACATTTGTGAGACACTGAAAAGGTTAAACTTTAGTTCCTTTACAAAGTACACATCTTTAAAATCCAATTTACCAGTTCTTATTTTACCTTTCCCAGTAATTTTCCCTCCTTTGGAATTTCCTCCAAAGGCAACAAATCCTCTGTTAATTTCTTCATAATCTGTAAGATAGGATCTGTTTCCTGTTATGTGCCTAGAGCATCCACTGTCAATCACTCCTTTATCCTTCAAATCTTGTTGTGGATTGCCCTGCACATAATGGTAGGAAAATTAGTTTCTTTTAGGGACCCAAGCCATTACTGACTTGGATCTGCCTTGTGCATCAACATAGTCAAATCTTTTAAAGGACATTGATGCACCATTGTTTTTGGAGACATGGTCTAAGACTTTATGTTTTAGTCTCGAAACCTAACATGCTGAGGCCTTAACAGCATTTCCCTTGTTTCTCTTAACAGCACTAAAAACTGCTTTTGGCCTAGTAGTATTAACTACTGCATTTGGCCTAGTAGCATTAATATTTTTATCATTAACAGTATTAACCCTCTTATTAAGATTATTGTTATCAGCTGCTGTTATTTTGTTAAAAGGCCTTTTGGCAGTTGAATATGCATTATTAATAATATTTTTCATGGGTCCTGCATTATTTACTGATGTTCTTGGTTGAACAATATTAACTGGTCTAGCAGCATTAAGTGAAATTAGGCTAGACCTAGTTAAGACTGTTCTTGGAACCATGTTCCTTTTTAGACTGGGGTGAGTTAATTTAGAGAAATTCTATTTGTTTACCCTTTGAACATTAGTCCAAACTGGTTTTTCAAACCTTTGATTATTATACCAGTTATTGCAATCTTTCCTCAAATGTTCAAAACTACCACACACATGAAAAGCTTTGTTGAACATCTCAAAATCATTCCCTAATGTTTGAGACATTTTTTGGTTCTAATTTCTCTTGTTTTCTCTAGGACTAGGTGTGTTTTGCCTATTTTTATCAACTGATGTGTTCCTAGGAGACTTTACTTACTTAGTAGACTTAACAAAGTTTATCTTAGCAAAACTAGGTTTATTAAACATCTCAACAATTTTAATCTTAGGCACAGATTCTCCCTCACTTTTAGACACCCAATCCTTAATAATTGGGGCTCCATCTTCGTTCCTAGCAGTTTTAGGTTCATTAGTCTCACCAGTAGGCTTTTCAATTACAGACTCACTAGCAGACTTAATCACATCAATAAAATCATCTAGACTAGGATAAACTCAATCAGATTTAGGTGGCATAAAATTCCCAGTATAGGGAGGTGGTACAGCATTATACCCTAATCTTGTTTTACACTTATCCATTATCTTTCTGTCTAGAAGTTCACTTAGGCTTTTGATGAATTTTCAAATTTTTGTACTATAAGTTGAACCTCATCTTTTTCTTTTGTAACCAACTTTAACTTCCTTTTAAGCTCTGTAATATCTAAATCTCTTAAATATATTTCACGTTTTAAGAGTTTTATATCTTCCTCATACACAGATTCATTTTTCTTTATATGTAACAGTCTAGCCTTTACAGTTTCTAAACCAGGTTTTATAAGAGGACAATCACTTAAACCCTAGCTGTTTTTTTAAGTCTTTAACTAATGGTACATTTTGTTCTTTTTAGATTTTTTTACACATTCTTAACAAGATGAACAAATTTGAGTCTTAGATACCTCAAAGTTTGTAGAAGAACCTTGTACTTGTGTGAAGAATAAGCCATGGAGCATAATTGTGTTGGCATTTATTTGCTTCGTCACTCTAATATAGCCAAAGCCATACCACTTAGACACTAAAGGATTTGAAATCGTTTCTTCAATGGCACAGTCCTTCCTTGTAGGCTCCTTGCTTCTTTGCCTAATTTGTATTTCTTGGGGTGCTTGCATTCCTGGCCAAAGTGTCCTCTCTTTTGACAGTTGAAACATTCTACCTTGGACTTGTCAAACCTAATTCTTTCTTTGTTGGACATGTCCAGCTTCCTTCTAGTATTCTTAAGGAATCTTCTTGCCCTCATAGTTAGCATAGCAATGTTCCACCTCAAGTCCATCTCTTCTAGATCATCAAGATCAATTTATTGAAGATCTTCATTGTCAAGCTGTGGAATACTTGGTTGGCTAGCAAAGAAGGAATAAATCATTGCATTACTCAAATTTTCAGCAGATTTTGAGATATCGACAGCACCCTGAGTGCTAGCAGTATTAACACCCTGAGCAGTATTAACTGCTCCAGATGCATTGTTAGTGCTGCTAGAGGACAGAAAGGCTACATTGTGTGAACTTGTGGTTCCTTAACCTCTGATTCATAAGCCTTCAGGTTGTTAAAGAGGTCATCCAAACTCAATGTATTAATCTCTAGTTTGTTCCTCCAAACTATAATATGCATAGCCCATTCTTGTGACAAACTTCTCAAGAACTTCTGATTGATGTCTTCTTGAGAGATAACTTCACCATGCATCTCCAGTTGACTAATTAGCTTTTGAAGCCTTTCATATGTTTGTTCAATCACCTCTATACTAGATGCAGTAAAGTTTTCATACTACTACTTTAGAAGATTTTTTTGAGTTTTCTTTGTAGTAGTATTACCTCCAAATCTGCTCTCAATAGCCTGCATTAGTGTCTTAGCATCCTTGTATGAGTTGAACTTTAATTGATGCTCATTAGGGAAGACCATCAACAAAGTGCTTCTTGCCTTCAATTCTGCCCTTCTTTGTGCCTTTTCTTCAACACTTGTAGGAGGGATAGCAGTCTCCTTACCATCAACAAGTTTTGTTACTATGGGTGCATTACCATTTTCTATGATCTCCCTCAGAGTGTAATCAAAGCACTATAGGTACTACTCCATCCTCATCTTCTAGAGATCATACTCACCAGGTTAGAGTATGGGTATCTTGATGGTTTAAGTAGATTGAGACTCTATTGCTTCTTGAAAAAGTAGATCTTGTATGTAGTAAAGTTTCTTCTTATTCAAAGCTTCTCACAAGCTCTGATAAAATGAACACTCTTAATAGTGTTAGGGTTTACAAATCCTTGAAGCTGTGAATAACACTTTAAGCTCTAGTTTGTTTAGAACTAATCTAGGATAAATAATAACAAAGGCGGAATAATCAAACAAAGAATCATTGTTATTAAACAAGGTTTTTCATACACATACAAGCCCCAATTGTATATGATCAGTATAGAACGATTACCTAACTATAACAGGATCAAAAACACCTTGACCTTGGAGCTAAACCAACTATAGACGTCTACATCTTTACAAACTTACACGTTTGACACTTTTTGGTGCACACACACACACACATGTTTTTGCACTTATACGACTCTCATGCCTAAAACTATGTCTAGGGATCTCTTTATATAATAGAGTCCATAAGACTTACAAAGGAAAACATATAATACAATTAGGAAACTAAACCTTCCTAATATTTATCTTTATATCTTTGACCAAATCTTTTAGAATCTTCATGTACTCCTACATCTTGTAGAATTCCATAATGTCGACTTTGATCCTTTTGTTTCATTCTTGTTTCATTGTTTTGTATCATTGTTTTGTATCATCAGATCAATATAATTCCCAACAATCTTCCCCTATTTGATGATTACAAAACCAACATCTTGATCTTCTATTAATGAAACAATCTTCCCCTTAAATTGAAATCTTCATGCCACCACATTTAATAAGTTGCAAATCATATCTCTGTAATCTTCTTCCCCTTTTTGTAATAATCCAATAGGGGTCTTGTGAAGATATGCAACTTGGATCTTTACAACTGTAAACCATATATCACACTACCAATCCAGCCTTCTAATGACTCAAATTACCCACCATTACGCACAATAAGAAAAATGAATTTAAGCAGTAGAAACTTAAACTAGCAGTAGTAATAATGACTAGCAGTAGTAATGAAAACCTTCCCCTCAAGTGGTGCATGAACATATCCTGATGGTTAAACACTTTGTCAATTAAGCTTCCCCTAAAACCAATATGTTAACCATCTCTTGAATCTCTTATTCTGTTGGCTCTTTGTAATGATTACTGATGGAGAAAACTCAGTATAACAAACTTGATGTAGAAGTAGAATAACCCAAACTTATGTCTTATGTCTTGTACTATCTACGTGACTCCAAACTCATATTGCTAATTATGAGTAGACCTCAATCTCTTGACAAAATCCTCATCTTCAATGAGACACTGAGCACTACAATGTAACTCCTTTAAGTGATAGCAAATGTGCGCTTTGAGCACCATAAGTTTATAAATCACACATTGCTAGATTTTGCAAGTCTTCATCAACACTGTATAAGAACAAACAAGTTATCTTCAAAAGTCATCACTAACACTGACTTTTAAGATATGATAAGAACACGTACCCAAGTAATGCCACTTCATCGTTAAATAAGTGATAAACAATCGTCTCCGTAATGAATTATAGCAAATAATCTCAAAACTAGCCGCCTAACGATTTAAGTGAATCTTAATCTAATCCGAGATCCAAACCATGTGTGTCATTCAACTTCAAACAAAGCTAGCAGTAGCAATACCTTTAAGCCTAGTAGTAGAAACACTTTAAGCAGCAGAAACTTAATATTGACAGCATTAATTTACCTTGACAGCATTAAGTTTCCTATGGCAGCATTAAGCATAAGTATAAAGCAACACTAAGTTTACATTGCAATGAACATCCCAATTAAGAAGCACCCAACTAAATTGTATCTACATACCGGCAAGAAAAGCACATAACCACATCTATTACAAAACAACATCATCATTAAAGCTTGAAATCCTTTAGCTAACTCTTATGTCAACAACTGTTTTGAATATCCCTTCAAAACTGACTTGCTTTTGTTGTGCTATACGAGAAACCCTAAAATAGAATTAACATGTCATGTTGTGCAAACCCTAATCTAGGATAACTAGTCTGAAAGCCCAAGCAAAAACTACTTTCCGAAGTCCCTTTAATTGTTCGCCATAGATATACACCGGCATAACCACCAACACTTCTCAATAAAAGGTAAGGAATTATCATTCCTGTCAAAAGCATACCTCATGAAGCTGGTAACATGAATCCAAAGGCGGCAAATACAATAGTAACACTTGCCATTCCTACAATCTGTAGTCCGTTTCTATCATCACACATAAAAGTTTAGAGTTGGTTGGTTCACGAAACACATCTCCAACAACAAGTTTCCATCCTGATAACTCCTCATTCATTTGTGCTTGTGCTTCTTTGTCTAACTCTTCATAACGTGTGAGATCACGTCTCATTGTTCTTAAAAGATAACAAACACGATCCCAACCAAAAAGAAGATCACCATAAACAAGTTAAGGATTGAAAACTAGTGTACTCGAGCACCTTAAAGTTTCAGATAAGCATCCCAATGAACTTCATACATGAAGGATATTTTTTCTTGTTCTCTTATTATCTAAGAATTTTCCATCTCTAACGAACAGTTTAACGATTCCTCTCTGTCATATTGATGAAGTTTTGCCATCTTTTCAAGATCATAATTAACGCAACATGGGAAAACCTCAAAACCAACGATCTCATAAACAGCAGTGTTCTTCTTATCATTAGAAGTCTCTATCACACCCATACCTTCTTCCCCTGTACCGATAATCTGCACACCGAATTACACAGGTTCTACTTTACCAAGTTAGGGTTTTGTGAAAACCCTAGTGTCACCGAATTTGCCAGTTACTGAAAACCAAAAATCCAAAACCCTGGTTGAGGTTTTATTAATTTAAATAAGTAACCACAGCAACACAACACCTTCTTGTTGGAAACCTGTACGTCTTAACTTGGAAGAATAAGTTGGGTCGATTCAAAACTCTAAACATTAATCGAACTTTGATAAAGAACCAAGTACCGAGAATCAGAAACTTGAAAAACTATTTTCTTTCTTAAGTTTGATTTGTAAAACCTTGAGGATCCTAGATCAAGAGCCACATGGCTCTGATACCACCTGATAGAACCTATAGAACGTGATAGGTTCTAGATCATTTAAGCTCTAGTTTGTTTAGAACTAATCTAGGATAAATAATAACAAAGGCAGAAAATTCAAACAAAGAATCATTGTTATTAAACAAGGTTTTTCATACACATACAAGCCCCAATTCTATATGATCAGTATAGAACAATTACCTAATTGTAACGGGATCAAGAACACCTTGACCTTGGAGCTAAACCAACTATAGATGTCTACATCTTTACAAACTCACACGTTTGACACTTTTTGGTGCACACACACATGTTTTTGCACTTATACGACTCTCATGCCTAAAACTATGTCTAGGGATCTCTTTATATAATAGAGTCCATAAGAATTACAAAGGAAAACATATAATACAATTAGAAAACTAAATCTTCCTAATATTTATCTTCATATCTTTGACCAAATCTTTTAGAATCTTCATGTACTCCTACATCTTGTAGAATTTGTTGATCCCACTTGAATAGATCTTGCTTAGCTTATAAAAGGCTTAGTTGTATTGAATAAATCCAAGACAACTATGGTAGAAACTTTGATTGAATATATCAAAGACTATGCAGAATCTAGTCTATGATACTAAGAAGAATAAGTAATAAAACAGTAACAAACAAGATTGTGTAATACCAAACTTTAAGCCTCAATATATTAATACAAACACTCTTGATAGTGTTAGGGTTATACAAAACCTTGAAGCTACGAATAACACTTTTTTAGATATCTGAATTGATATGATTTTTGGTACATTAAACTCTATACCCTAGGACCTCCTTTTATACACCAAGGAGTCCTAACAGGCTTACAATATTTTCCTAAGTTATCATGATCTTCTAAACAAATAACTTATACGTATCTTTTACAAAAATATCTCATACTTATCCCGTAAGTAATCTAGATAAGCAATCTTCATCTTTATCCTTCTGACAGTAGAAATTCTTTTAGCAGTTGTAATCTTTCAGCAGTTGTAACTAGCAGCATTAACTTTTATTCCAGCAGCTCCATTAGTAGTAGTAATATATACTAACAGTATTAACTGACAGTACTAACTACTTAGCATATTTTTTACTAATTTCACTAACAGGACTAAGTTATGCTTAGCAGCAGTAACTCTAACCTTAGCAGTATTAACTCCAAGATCATCATGAAGCCTTTTGATCTCAATAATCCTCCCCTTAACTTGATGTTTATCTTTTGAATCTTCAAGTTTCTTGATTAAAAGCTTTATCTTCACTAAGAGGATGCATTCAAACACTTCCAGGATTCTTGAGTTGTTTTGTCATGAGCTTAAGAAGTTGATAGCACATCTCATTCCAATGGTCAGTTTGAAGCTTCTTGTTGAGCATTTTTATGATTGTTGCAGGTGTGAGTGGATACTTTTTTCTCTACCAGCATAAAGATATGCAGATTCTGAAATCTCACAAAATGTACTCCACTTGAAGAAAATATCTTCCAAACTGTCACATTGTATCCTTGTAGATTTCTCCATACTTCACTTTCTACATCAGGTTCAAACATCACTTTCAGATCACCCTATAACACTCTTTCATATGCCTACTCTGGCCTTGTATTCCCATGTTTAGCTTTAACCAACTTCTAGAGTGTTTCCAGGTTTTCTATGTCAATGTTCTAAAGCATCTTAATCATTGATGAGTACCTCCTTGAACTTCCATCTGCTCTTATAATTTGAAAGTATCCCATCTTTCCTTCTTTGATGATTTTCCAGTCAACAATTATTAGAGGCTTAGTGGCTAGTGGTATAGCATCAATTGCTACCTCATCATCAAAAACTATCTCCATATGCTTTTTCATTTCTGCTTCATCATCTACTTCAACTTCTACACTCTCATCTAACTTCTGCTTCTTTGAATTATCAGACTCAAGTTCTTCTCCTGCTCTCTTAGAACTGCTTTCTTGTACCATCTATGCCTTTTTGGAGCTCTCTTTTACCAACTATGTATCCATACCTACAAACATGTTTACCCTTGTCATGGCTTTATCAAATAACTTCTGAATTTCATCATAATTTTTTCTCTTCAACTAATTTTGTTTGTATCCAGCCATGTGTTTCAGATAGGTAGACATTTGACTTCTCTTCTGAGCTTTAGTTGGTGGTTTTCTTCTCTGCTCTTCTGCTTTAAGTCTTGCAAAATGCTTCTTTCTTTTATCCATGAGCTCCACAAACATCTTTGACCTTTCTTCAATGGTCATCTCTTCCTGCTCTTGTGCCTGTAATCTTGCAGTAAGCTCATAATCTGTATCTATCATAGCTTGAACATTATTCCATTCAGCAATGTTTGCATCTTCTTCCTTTTATCTTGCTAGTCTTTCCTCTTCTTCTAGTTCAACTTGCAATTCTTCTTGAAGTCTTTGAGCAATTTCTTCATCAATCAAAATTTGATCTTTCTTGTTCAAAGGTTTTTCAGGCTCAACCCTTTTTGCCTTGCCTTTATATTTAGCCTGTGGAAGTTGTGATGGTTGTAAAGGTGATGTTGTTGTTGTAAATTTACTTGGCTCTTGAACTATAACCCCTCTAGCCTTGGGTCTTGTAACAGCAGTTGTAGTTGTTGTAGCACTGGCAGTAGTAACTTTAGCAGTACTAACTACCTTTTCAACCTCAACTTCCTGCTCATCTAAAACTCCTGTATCAAATATTAAATAATCATCATTCCTCCCTTGAGCCTCATCAACCAAAGTAACCTCTGCATCAGCATCAAGATTAGCAATTTTCCTCCCTTGTTTGGATGTATCCTCCTGAGCACCCAAACCTTCATCTTTAGAGGAAACAACTTATGCAGATCTACCAACCTTCTAAGCCTGTGAGTTCTTGGCACTTTCTTCTTCTCAAGCTTCTTTACTCTCCTTTTTAAGCTATCAATCTCTAGTGCTTGATTGGTCTTTGTAGTCTCCAGAGCAAGAACTCTTTGTGATAAGCTGGTACAAAGTTCCATCAATTCATTTAGTGTCAGTCTATCCTCAGCACTAAGCAGTGGATCATTGGAATGTGTAGGTATACTTGCCACATTTTCAGTATCATCAATTACAGGTTCTGTAGGACCACTAAGTTGAGGATCCTCAGTGTGTTTCCTATGTTTCCTTCGAGACTGTTTCTTCTGGGGTTTAGATGTTGATGGTTGAGTAGTAGTGGGTGTATGATGGGAATCTGTGGGTATCTCTAAACCTTCACCTATTAGTTCTTGTGCTTGAACAATCATGGTTGGAAATAAAGGTGTGTCCCTACCAGAAAAGTCTTTTCCCTGCCTCTTCATGTTAGCAAAGACCTTCTTAGTGTGAAAAGGTGTAACATAAATCTTTTTATGTTTGGACATTCCTTCAACTTGTTTATCCAGGAACACTTGCACAAACCTTGTATACATTAGAAATTTAACCCCACCTTCCAAGTTCTTCACCATATTATCAAAAATGTACTTGGAAAAGTTAAATCTTTAGTTTATGGCAAGACAGATGATAGCAGAGGCCTAGTGCTACTAAATTCGTTCCAAGCAGTAGTCTTAGCACTAAGGCATTGCAGAATTGTATGGATAAGAAATTTCCATTGAGGTGAAAAGAAAGCTTTATAGAATGTAAGCTTTTGTGTAAGATTTTCATACCCCATGAGTGTCAGCTGTTCAAAAATTGTAGCATTTGGCAGACATTCAGTACCTTTAGCATCTTCTAATTGAAGATCTCTTCTTATACTTGTTTCAGTGATGATCACCTTCTTCTTATCCACTAGGGCTTGAATCTGCACTTCTCCATTAACAGTTTTTACCTTTGCATTAGCCCAAAATTACTCAATACATGCAGTATAGATTGTGGGATTAACCGTTAACGCATATTTGATAGGATGTGCATTCAAAAAATCCACAATTTGCTTGAATCCATCACTTTCATTGGGTTTATCTAAGAATGCGACCATGTTGTGTGAACTAGCAAACTTTAGGGCAGCCATTGATGTTGGGTTTTGATGATTAAGAATGAAATTAAGTTAGGGTTTATAATTAGAGGGTATAACAAATATTGAAATCGATTAAGTGATTGAATGAAACCCTCAATCGAAGTATTTATGAAATCACCCTCAACAGCATTAACTTGAACTAGCCATACTAAGTTAAGCCTAACAGTATTAACTGACCCAACAGTAGTAAGTTATGCCTGGAAGCATTAACTTAACCAGTAGTAGTAAGTTTATGCCTAACAGCATTAACTAATACAGGCAGTAGTAAGTGTATGCCTAACAACATTAACTTTGAGTCACCGGTATTAACTTCAATTTCATTCCAAAAAGCATTTCCATCATCAATTTTGATTCTCACAAGCTCTCTTTCTATTTTTATTCTCACTATATCTCTTAATTCTTTTTCTTACTGAATCACTTTGTCTTTTTTTATGTCACACATCTCTCTTTCTATTTTTCATTCTCACCAATTTCTCTCATTTCTTTTAGCTTACAAAATCACTCTTTCTATTTTTGTTTCACACATCTCTCTTTCTATTTTTTTAGCTTACTATTTCTCTCTTTCTGTTTTTGATTTCTCTCAATTCTTTTAAGCATACTTTTTCTCTCTTTCTGTTTTTGTTTTCTCTTAATGCTCACAGTATTAATTATAACAGTAGTACTAATTATACTTACCAGTAGTAAGTTAGGCCAACAACACGAACTTGAATTTCATCATTAGCTGTTGTTCCATTCCATTTCAAGCATCATTTGTGCATAATCCGCTACATATTAACACAACTAACCTCCCCTCAATCAATACCTCAGAGGTTAAGCATTCCTATACTAGAAATCAGATATTAAAATCTGCCAACATCAAATGCTTTTGTGAGTAAATCTGCAATATTCTAATCTGTGTGAATCTTGATCATTTGAATAAACTTCTTCTCATTGGAATCTCTGATAAAATGATGTCTAATCTCAATGTGCTTAGTCTTTGAGTGAAAGACTAGATTCTTAACTATGCAGATGGTTCTTTCATTGTCAATGAAAATCTTGGTATTCGTGATATTGTATCCATACTCCAGCATTTGATTTTCAATCCAAAGAACTTGTCTACTGCAACTAGCAACAGCCACATATTCTGCTTCAGTGGTAGAGTTGGCAACTATCGTTTTCTTCTTACATTGCCATGAAATCAATCTACTTCTAAGAAACTAACAACCTCTTGTTGTGGATTTCATGTCTAAACTTGCACTAGCATAGTCACTATTAGTATAAGCTTCCAAATTAAATGGTGAGTCCTTAGGATACCAAAGGCCCAATTTAGGTTAACCTTTCATGTATCTAAAGATTCTTTTCACAGCATGAAGATGTGAAACTTTAAGTGTGACTTAGAATCTTGCACAAGTACATGCAGCAAACATTATATCAGGCCTTGAAGATGTTAAATGCATCAATGAGCCAATAATTGATCTATATAAGTGAACATCAACATCTTCAGCATTTTCATCCTTCATCAAAGGTTTTGAAGTCTCCATAGGTGTACTTGTTGTCTTCACAGTTGAAAAACCAAACTTCTTCAAAATTTCATCCACATACTTGTCTAGACTGACGAAAATCCCATCATCTTTATGTGTCACTTATAGTCCTAAGAAGAAAGTAAGCTTACCCATAGAACTAATCTAGAACTTCTTATGCATCAATTTCTCAAACTCAGTGCATAACTCCTTCTTAGTAGATCCAAAAATGATATCATCAACATATACTTGAACTAGTAGAATATCACTTTTGACCCTTTTAATGAACAAAGTCTTGTCTATTGTCCCTCTCTAAAATCCATTTTCTAATAAATAGGTAGACAAAGTCTCATACCAGGCTCTAGGAGCTTGATGTAGACCATATAATGCCTTTTGTACCTTATAAAGTCTGTCAGGGAACTCTGGATCTTTAAACCCTGGAGGTTGATAGACATAAACTTCCTCTTCAACCTTGCCATACAGAAATGCACTCTTCACATCCATCTGGTATACTACAAAGACTTTGAATGAGGCATAGGCTAAGAACAGCCTAATTGCTTCAATCCTAGCAACTGGAGCAAAAACCTCATCATAATCTATTCCCTCTTCTTGAGTGTAACCCTGTGCAACCAGCCTTTCTTTGTTTCTAATCATAATACCTCTTTCATATTTCTTATTCCTGTACACCCATTTAGTACCAATGGCTCTTTTTCCATGTGGTAAATTCACCAAGGTCCAAACCTGTTGTAACTTGAACTGCAAAAGCTCTTCTTGCATAGCTTCTATCCAGCTTGAATCTTTTAATGCTTGGATTACCTTTTTGGGCTCTTCCTAGGATAGGAAATAAGCAAACAGACAAGTATGAAGGTCTTCATGAGTTTTCCCTTCATAAACAGCACTAATAAAACCTTGTTCATATGTAGTCTTTATCATTCTCCTTGTATGTACACCAGACTATACATCACCAATCACATGATCAAGTGAATGATCTTTATGGATTCTTGTATTTGGAGTAGAAGGAACTAGATATGTGGTAGTAATGTTGCTCATATCCACTTCTATTTCATCACTAAAGAAATCAGCATGTGTGGCTTCAAGTAGAGCAGTAGTAACTGTTGGACTAACAGTATTAATATTTAGACTACCAGTATTAACATTTGTACTGGCAGTATTAATACTTGGCCTAGCAGTATTAATATCTTGAGTACTATTTTCAGGTCTCTTTTGATCATCAATTCTACTTTCTTTATTTATACCTTCATCATCCTTCTTTCCAGTATCACTAGAAGGTTATGGTTCATCATTACTAGCATTCTTTAAAGAAGAATCAAATAGTGAACCATCTTTCCATAGTGGCATAAAAATGTAGTCTTGGCTAGATCATGTCTCCTTGCTAGAATGACCTGCACCAATACTTTCTTCTGTACCTACAAGATCATTATAATTTGTACCTACAACAACTAGCACATAATTCATTGATTTTGTAAGAACATCAATATCAAACAGCCACTTTGGTCCATCACCTGCAATAATAGGCTTATCCTCCAAGAACCTAATATGCAAGTTTTCTTCTACTTTCCTAGTTCTAATGTTGTATACCCTAAAAGCCTTAATATTCATTGAGTATCCAACAAAGAATCCTTCATCTGACTTTCCATCAAACTTGCCTAAATAATTTAAAGTATTAAGAATGATAACATGACACCCAAATAGTCTCATGAAGCTTAGAGCAGGTGTTCTACCTCTAAACAATTCATAAGAGGTCTTGTTATGAGGCTTAACTACTAATACCCTATTATGTACATAGCAAGCAGTATTAACTACTTCAGCCCAAAATGTAGTAGGTAACTTAAAGTCAGCTAACATGGTTCTAGCAGCCTCAATTAGTGTCCTATTTCTCCTTTCAGTAACACCATTTTGCTGAGGAGTTCTAGCTACACTAAATTCCTTCTTAATGCCTTTCTTTTCATAAAACTCACACATAACTCTATTTTTGAACTCTGTTCCATTGTCACATTTGATTATCTTTACTTTCTTATCAACTAGATTTTCTACCTCAGTTATAAAGCTTTTAAGAATGCCACTAGTCTCATCCTTAGTTGCTAGAAAGAAAACCCAAGTAAATCTGCTATAATCATCAGTGACAACTAGACAATATTTCTTATTCATTAAGCTGCTCACAAAAGTTAGACCAAACAAGTCTATATGCAACATGAATAAAGGCTGAGTAAAAGAGTTCTAAATCTTGGACTTACAAGAGGCTTTGTCTTGCTTTCCCTTAAGACAAGCAACACAAGTTTGGTCATTTTCAAAACATTTTGAAGGTAAACCTCTCACAAGATTTTCCTTAACAAGTTTATTAATAGTTTTAAAATTTACATGACCTAGCCTCCTATGCCATAGCATTGATTCATCAAGTGTGACCTTTGCAAAAAGACAAGTTAAACACTCTTTAGGAACAATATTCTTCATATCAACACTGTACGTTCTTGCTAGGAACTTTAAGTAAAACCTGACTTTCATCAGCTAACTTAAAGTCAGGAGACAGAACAAAACATCTAGTGTTAGTAAAAAGAATACTGTTCTTTTTGTCACACATTTGTGAAACACTAAAAAGGTTAAACTGTAACTCCTTAACAAAGTACACATCCTTAATATCAAGCTTACCAATTTTAAGAGTTCCTTTACCAGTAATTTTCCCACCTTTAGCTCCTCCCCTAAAGGTGACATATTCTCCATCAAATTCCTTGAATTCTGAGAGATAGGACATGTTCCCTGTCATGTGCCTTGAGCATCCACTGTCAACATAGCCTTGATCTTCTTTTTGTGGATGACCCTGCACATAAAAATAAGGAAATTAGTTTCCTTTGGGGACCCAAGCCATCACTGACTTGGATCTGCCTCGTGCATCAACATAATTACGTCTCTTCAAAATAATTGATGCACTATTAAGTTTGGTAGGTCTCTAAACCCAACATGCTGAGGCCTTAACAGCATTAACCTAATTTTCCTTAACAGCATTAACTACTGCTAAATTTAGCCTAACAGTATTAACTGCTTTTGGCCTAGTAGTATAAAATTTTCCCTTAGCAGTATTAACTTCTTGGCTAAAATTTTTGTTAGTTAATGTTGTTCTTATTTGATATGGCCTCTTTACAGTTAATTATGCTGATTTAGAAAAATGTAACATTGGTCTAGCACTATAAACTATAGTTTTGGGATGAGCAGTATTAACAGGCATAGCAGTATTAAGTGGTCTCAGGCCAGTTTTCATTAAAACTACTCTTGGAACTATGTTCCTATGAGTACTAGGGTGAGCCTGTTTAGCAGAATAATTGTAATTCACCCTTGTATAATTATTCCCAGATACCACCCTTTCCCTTTGATGGTAATTGCAGTCAGTCTGCACACGGTCAAAACTTCCATAGACAAAACAAGCTTTATTGTACATCACAAAGTCACTTCCTAGCTGTTAGGACTTTTGATTATTCCAATTTCTTTGATTTCCCCTAGGACTTTGTGACCTGTACATTTGAGCATACTTAACTGATTTCCTAACTGGTTTGTCTTGTTGTTTAGGTCTAACAAATACTATCTTAGCAACAGTAGGAAAAACAGTTTTCTTCTCTAATTTATCATCTGACACCAACTCCTCAACCAATAGGGCATCAGGAGATTCCCTAACCTCATTAGAAATATCTTCACTAACACTCTTACTAGTTTGAGGTCCATAGCCTTCAAACTCAGGCTGTTGGAACTCCTCTAGACCAGAGTTGGACAAATCAAATTTTAGGGGTGAAAATAACCCTGTAGGGGGAGGTGGAACAGCATTATAGCTTATAAACCCCACACTCTTTCTACTTTTATCAGTTATCTGGCTCCCTATTAATTTGTCTAGACTCTTAGAAGCATTATCAAAATTTTTAATTTTAAGTTGATTGCTTTCTTTTTCTTGCTTAAGCTTTTCTAACTCACTTTTAAGCATACTAAGTTCTGAGTCTTTATATGAGATATCTCTTTTAAGAACAGCAAGTTGCTCACAAAAAATAACCTCATTCTTTTTGTAAAAGACAAGTTGCATTTCCACAGATGCTAACCCTCTTTTATAAGTAGCTAAATTGAACTCAGATTTGTTAAGCTCTATTCTTAAATCATCAAGTTAAGTTTTAAGAGTTTCAAAGCTTTTTAGACAGGTTTTTGAACAAGTTTTGTCATTATGTACCTCAGAGTCTGAAAAAGAAATAAGAGCTATGTTTGTAGGGACTTCATCATCTGCCATATAGCTCCAGTCAAAACCAGCTCCATCAATAGCCACCATGGCTTTGGAATAAGTTTCTTCCACATTTACAGTCCTTCTAGAGTTGTCTTGATTCTTGTTCCTGCTATCTTGGTTTCTAGGTCCTCTGCATTCCCTTGCAAAGTATCCTATCTTATGGCAGTTGAAACACTCCACCTTGGACTTATCATATCCAGCTGTGTCACTCCCATTGATAGTGATCTTTCTACTAGTTTTTTGGAAAACCCTTTTTATCCTCATGCTCAGCAATGCTAACTGCCACTTCAAATCCATCTCTTCTATGTCATCTTCATGGATTTGTTCAAGGTCCTCATATATAAGTTGAGACCCATTTGGTTGACTGGCCAAAAATGCATAAATAGTATCATCACTTAAGTTAGCAGTACTAACTTAAGTACTAGCAATGCTGACTTGAGTGCTAGCAGGGCTAACTTGAGTGTTAGCAGTACTAACTCCATAAGCAGTATTCACTTCATTAGTACTTCTAGGAGATGATACAAAAGCTATATTCTGAGAACTTGAGCTTGAGCTTGAGCTTGAGCTTGCAGTTCCTTTAACCTCTTGTTCAACAATCTTGAAATTGTTGTATAGATCATCAAATCTCATTGTGTCTAGATCAGGTTTATTCCTCTAGACCACAACATGAGTATTTCACACAAAAGGCAGACTTCTCAAAAATTTCAAATTGAGATCTTCTTGTGAAATATTTTCACCCAAGATAGCCAGCTAATTTACAATCTTCTGAAGCCTGTTAAAAATAAAGTCAAGAGACTCTGTGCTTGGAGAACTAAAGTTCTCATACATTTGCTTCAGAAAAGTCTTTTGAGTCTTCTTTGTGGCTTCATTACCACCAAATCTTATTTGTATACTAGCAAACAAAGTCTTAGCATCCTTGTACATATTAAATATCATTAGATGTTCATTAGGAAGTGCCATTAGTAACATACTTTTTGCCTTCACATCATTCTTCTTTTGAGCCTTTTCTTTAGTAGTGATAGGACCTGATATTAGTGAAGTTAAGGAACCATCAGCATTTGTTGTTGTTTGAGGTACTGGTTTGAATGAGTTTCCATTCTCTATGACATCCCATAGAGCATAGTCTTGTACTTGAAAGTATTGCTCACCCTGTTTGAGAATGGACAACTTTACAGTAGTTGTGGTTTGAGCAATTTCTAGATCCATCTCTTCCTTATGAATAAAGGGTTCTTCTTGTTAGTTTCTTCTAGATCAAAGTTTCAGAACACAAGCTCTGATACCACTTGTTGATCCTACTTGAATAGATCTTGATTAGCTTGTATAAGATTAAGTTGTATTGAATAAATTCAAAATAACTATGACAGAAACATTGATTATGAATATCAAAGACTATGCGGAATCTAGTCTAAGATACTAAGAAGAATAAGTAATAAAACAGTAGCAAATAAGATTGTGTAATACCAAACTTTAAGCCTCAATATATTAATACGAACACTCTTAATAGTGTTAGGGTTATACAAAACCTTGAAGCTATGAATAACACTTTTCTAGATATCTGAATTGATATGATTTTTGGTACATTAAACTCTATACCCTAGGACCTCCTTTTATACACCAAGGAGTCCTAACAGGCTTACAATATTTTCCTAAGTTATCATGATCTTCTAAACAAATAACTTATACGTATCTTTTACAAAAATATTTCATACTTATCCCGTAAGTAATCTTGATAAGCAATCTTCATCTTTATCTTTCTGACAGTAGAAATTCTTTTAGCATTTGTAATCTTTCAGCAGTTGTAACCAGCAGCATTAACTTTTATTCCAACAGCACTAACTGCGTACAAGCAGTAGTAAATACTTAGAATATTTTCTTTATTCTTCATCATCAGTACTAAGTTACACTAGCAGTACTAAGTTACACTAACAGTCGTAACTTTTATACTAGCAGTATTAACTACTTAGTAGTATTTCTTCTAAGTCTCTGAGTAGTCTTAACTTCCATTAGCAATAGTAATATATACTAGCAGTATTAACTGACAGTACTAACTACTTAGCATATTTTTCACTAATATCACTAACAACACTAAGTTATGCTTAGCAGTAGTAACTCTAACCTTAGCAATATTAACTCCAAGATCATCATGAAGTCTTTTGATCCCAACACTAACCACTAGGTATAATATCTAACCTTTAGGAATAATATCACAAGTGATATATACATAAACTTTAAAATCTATACCAAAAACCCTAAACCCTAAACCACTAACCGCTAAACCCTATACCAAAAATCCTAAACCCCTAACCACTAGGTATAATATCACAAGTGTTATATACTAAAACTTATACCAAAAACCTAAACCCTTAACCACTAATCCGTATACCAAAAACTCTAAACCCCTAACCACTAAACCCTAAACCCATAACCACTAGTTATAATATCACAAGTGATATATACATAAACTTTAAAATATATACCAAAAACCCTAAACCCCTGACCAATACCCCATACCAAAAACCATGTCACACCCCGCCTACGCGGAAACACGAGGCGTAACATCATGGATATCATCACAACACAATGGTGTATACTATAGAGAAATCTAAATGAAGGAAATAAGAAAGTATCCTATCTTTCCTTCTTTGATGATTTTCTAGTCAACAATGATTGGGGACTTAGTGGCTAGTGGTATAGCATCAATTGCTACCTCATTATCAAGAACTATCTCCATAATCTTTTTTATTTTCTGCTCTCATCCACATCAACTCTACATTCTCCTCTAACTTTTGCTTCTTTGATATTATCAGACCTCAAGTTTTCCTCTGTTCTCGTACTTACTTCCTTCTGCCTGACTTTTACTTCCTTCTACAGCCTCTGTATCCATAGGAACAAATGAATCTACCCACTTTATAGTATTGTCAAATAACATCTGAATTTCTACAAAACTTTTGTTCTTCAACTAACTATGCTTGTAATTAGCCATATTTTTTAAATAAGTACACATTTGATTCCTCTTTTGAGCTTTGGTTGGTGGTTTTCTTCTGATCTCTTCAGCTCTAAGCTTTGCAAAGTGCTTCCTCCTTTTGTCCATGAGCTCTACAAATAGTTTTGATCTTTCTTCAATGGCCAACTCACCCTGTTCTTCTGCTTGTAGTCTCTAAGCTAACTCATAATCTACCTCCATCATAGCTTGAGTATTATCCCGTGAAATTAAGTTATCCTCTTCTTCTTTTTATCTTACATCCTTTTCCTCTTCTCTAATTCAGCTTGCAATACTTTTGAAGTCTTTAAGCAATTTCTTCATCCACCAAAATTTAATCTTTCTTTCAAGGCTTATCAGCTTCTATCCAACTTTGTCTTGCCCTTTGTCTTAGCCTGTGAAATTTGTGATGTTTAGAAGATGATGTTGTTGGTTACTAAAATTCACCTGGCTCTGAACTAAAAATCAACTCCCTCTAGCCTTGGGTCTTGTAACAGCAGTTGTAGTTGTTGTAGCAGCAGTTGTAACAGCCTTAGGTTTAGCTGCTTTGATCTCTATTAGGGTCTGAGCCAAAGTCAACTCATCAACAGTTGTTGTTGTAGTACTGGTAGTAGTAACTTCAGCAGTACTAACTACCTTTTCAACTTCAACTTCCTGCTCATCAAAAACTCCTGTATCAAACATTAAATTATCATCATTTCTCTCCTAAGCCTCATCAACCAAAGTAACCTCTACATCAGCATCAAGATCAGCAATTTTCCTCCCTTGTTTGGATGCATCCTCCTGAGCACCCAAACCTTCATCTTCATAGGATTCTATTCTTGCAGTTCTACCAACCTTCTTTAACCTTTTAAGCCCTGGAGTTCTTGACTTACTCCTTCTTTCTAGCTTCTTGACCTTCTCCTTTAATTTAGCAATCTCTGCAACTTGAGAGGTCTTTGTGTTCTCCAAATCAAGAACTCTTTATGACAAGTTAGTACAAAGTTATATCAATTCATTTAGTTTTAATTTATCCTCTACCTCATTAGTATTGAATCATGTAAGTATAGTACACATACACATCTTTCAGGTCTCATCTACCATAGGTTGTGGTGGGACACAAGTTGAGAAACCTAGTGGTTTCTGTTCTTGGTCTTCCTAGGCTTTTGCTTCTTTGGAAGTTGTGATGATGATGGTTGATTAATGGTAGGCGTGTGTTGAGGACCAGTTGGTATTTTTGAACCCTCACCTAATTCTTCAGGAGCTTGAACCATCATGGTTTGAAATAAAGGGGTAACTCTCTTAGAAAAACCTTTTCCTTCTCTCTTCATATTTGCAAAGACCTTCTTAGTGTGAGAAGGTGTAACATAAATTTCTTTATGTTTGGTCATTCCTTCAACTTGTTTATCTAGGAACACTTGCACAAACCTTGGATACATTAGAAATTTAACTCCACCCTCCAAGTTCTTCACCATATTATAAAAAATGTACATAATAAGTTGAATTTTAATTTGTGGCAAGAACGATTACAGCAGAGTCCATAGTGCTACTAAATCATTCCAAGCAAGTAGTCTTAGACTAAGGCTTGCTGAATTATATGGAAAAGTAAATTTCCATTGAGGTGAAAAAAAAAAAAAAGCTTTAATAGAAATTAAGCTTTTGTGTAAGATTTTTTCATACCCTAATTCTTACCTAGTTCTGCGCAAAAATGGTAGTATTGGGGTAGACTTCAGTACCTTCAGCATCTTTTCATTGAAGAGCTCTTCTCACACTCGACTCAAGTAGAGATCACCATCATCCTCTACTAGGCTTGTATCTGCACTTCCCTATTGACAGTTTTTGCCTTAGTATAGCCCAAAACTGCTTAATGCATGAAGTATAGATGGTGGGATTCACCGTTAGCGCATATCTGATAGAACTTGCATTCAAAAAAGTCAATAATTCCTTCAAACCCAACACATTCTTCTGGTTTCTCCAAAAGCGCAATCAAATTGTGAGTTTTAGCAAACTTTGGGTTTGACATTGTGTTGGGTTTTGATGATGAATGATAAAATTGAGTTAGGGTTTATGATTAGAGAGTATATCAAAGTGTAAAATCGATCGAATGAGTGATTGAAACCCTTAATCGAAGTATTTATGAAATCGCCCTCAACAACTGGCAGCATTAACTAAGACTGGCAGTAGTAAGTGTATGCCTGGCAGCATTAACTTGACCACAGTAAGTAAGTTAAGTGCCTAACACATACTTTGAGTCACCCACATAACTCCCAATTTCGTTCCAAAAAGCATTTCCATCATCAATTTTGATTCTCACAAGCTCTCTTTCTGTTTTTATTCTCACTATATCTCTCAATTCTTTTTCTCATTGAATCACTCTGTCTGTTTTTATGTCACACATCTCTCTTTCTGTTTTTCAGCTCACTATTTTCTCTCATTTCTTTTTCTCACTAAATCACTCTGTCTGTTTTTATGTCACACATCTCTCTTTCTGTTTCTCAGCTCATTATTTTCTCTCATTTCTTTTTCTCATTGAATCACTCTGTCTGTTTTTATGTTACACATCTCTTTTTATGTTTTTTAGCTCACTATTTTCTTTTATTTCTTTTTCTCACTGAATCACTTTGTTTGTTTTTATGTCACACATCTCTCTTTCTATTTTTTAGCTCACTATTTTCTCTCATTTCTTTTTCTCACTGAATCACTCTGTCTATTTTTATGTCACACGTCAGTTTTAAGAGTTCTTTTACCAGTAATTTTCCCTCCTTTGGCTTCTCCCCCAAAGGTAATATATCCTCCATCAAATTCCTTGAAGTTTGAGAGATAGGACATGTTCTCTATCATGTGCCTTGAGCATCCACTGTCAACATAGCCTTGATCTTCTTTTTATGGATGACCCTGCACATGAAAATAAGGAAATTAGTTTCCTTTGGGGACCCAAGCCATTACTGACTTGGATATGCCTCGTGCATCAATATAATTATGTCTCTTCAAAGTAATTAATGCACTATTAAGTTTGGTAGGTCTCCAAACCCAACATGCTGAGGCCTTAACAGCATTAACCTGGTTTTCTCTCACAGCATTAACTTCTGCTGAATTTGGCCTAGCAGTATTAACTGATTTTTGCCTAGCAGTATAAAATTTTCTCTTAGCAGTATTAACTTTTTGACTAGAATTTTTGTTAGTTAATGTTGTTCTTATTTGATAGAGCCTCTTTACAGTTGATTGTGCTGATTTAGAAAAATGTGACATTAGTCTAGCACTATAAACTATAGTTTTGGGATGAGCAGTAGTAACAGGCCTAGCAGTATAAACTGTTTTTAGGCCAGTTTTCATTAAAACTGCTCTTAGAACCATGTTCCTGTGAGCACTGGGGTGAGTCTTTTTAGTAGAATAATTGTAATTTACCCTTGCATAATTATTCCTAGATTCCACCATTTCCCTTTGATGGTAATTGCAGTGAGCATGCACATGATCAAAACTTCCATAGACAAAACAAGCTTTATTGTACATCACAAAGTTACTTCCTAGCTGTTGGGACTTCTGATTATTCCAGTTTCTTTGATTCCCCTAGGAACTTTGTGACCTATACATTCAGCATACTCAACTGTTCCTTAACGGGTTTTTTCTTGATGGTTTGGTCTAAACAATTCAATTTACAATCAGTAGGAAAAACAATTTTCTTCTCTAGCTTATCATCTGACATCAACTTCTTAACTAATGGAGCATCAGGAGATTCCCTAACCTCATTAGAAGTATCTTCACTAACACTCTTACTAGGCTTAGGTCCATAGCCTTCAAACGCATGCTGTTGGAACTCCTCTAGGCCAGAGTTAGACAAATTAAACTTTGGGGTGAAAATAACCCTGTAGGAGGAGGTGGAACTGCATTATAGCTTACAAACCCCACACCCTTTCTACTTTTGTCAGGTTCTGACTCTCTATTAATTTCTCTAGACTCTTAGAAGCATTATCAAAATTTTCAATTTTAACTTGATTGCTTTCTTTTTTTTGCTTAAGCTTTTCTAACTCATTTTTAAGCATACTAATTTCTGAGTCTTTATATGAGATATCTCTTTTAAGAACAGCAAGTTGCTCACAAAAAATAACCTCATTCTTTTTGTAAAAGACAAGTTGCTCTTCTACAGATGCTAACCCTCTTTTATAAGTAGCTAAATTGAACTCAGATTTGTTAAACTCTATTCTTAACTCATCAAGTTGAGTTTTAAGAGTTTTAAAGCTTTTTAGACAAGTTTTTGAACAAGTTTTGTCATTATGTTCCTCAGAGTCTGAAAAAGACATAAGAGCTATGTTTGTAGGGACTTCATCATCTGTAATATAGCTCCAGTCAAAACCAGCTCCATCAATAGCCACCATGGCTTTGGAAGAAGTTTCTTCCACATTTACAGTTCTTCTAGAGCTGACTTGATTCCTGTTTCTGCTATCTTGGTTCCTAGGTCCTCTTCATTCCCTTGCAAAGTGTCCCATCTTGTGACAGTTGAAACACTCCACCTTAAATTTGTCATATCCAGCTGTGTCACTTCCATTGATAGTGATTTTACTACCAATTTTCTAGAAAAACCTTCTTGTCCTCATGCTCAGCAATGCTAACTGCCACTTCAAATCCATCTCTTCTATGTCATCTTCATGGATTTGTTCAAGGTCCTCATATACAAGTTAAGACCCGTTTGATTGACTGGACAAAAATACATAAAGAGTGTCATCACTTAAGTTAGCAGTACTAACTTGAGTACTAGCAGGGCTGACTTGAGTGTTAGCAGTACTAACTCTATAAGCAGTATTACATTAATTAGTACTGTCTAGGATTACACCAAAAGCCATACTTTCTGAAACTTAAGCCTTTAGCTTTAGCCTTGCAGTCCTTTAACCTCTATTGTTCAACAATCTGAAATTGTTGTAAGATACCTCAAAGCTCCATTACGTCTAAGATCAGGTTTATTCCTCCAGACCACAATATGATTATTCCACTCAGAAGGTAGACTTCTCAAAAATTTCAAATTAAGATCTTCTTGTGAAATATTTTCACCCAAGATAGCCAGCTGACTTACAATCTTCTAAAGCCTATTAAAAATAGAGTCAAGAGACTCTGTACTTGGAGCACTAAAGTTCTTATACATTTGCTTCAGAAGAGTCTTTTGAGTCTTCTTTGTGGCTTCATTACCACCAAATCTTGTTTGTATAGCAGCAAACAAAGTCCTAGCATCCTTGTACTGATTAAATGTCATTAGATGTTCATTAGGAAGTGCCATCAGTAACATACTTCTTGCCTTCACATCATTCTTCTTTTGAGCCTTTTCTTCAGTAGTTACAGGACCTGGTATTAGTGAAGTTGAGGTACCATCAGCATTTGTTGTTATTTAGGCTACTGGTTTGAATGAGTTTCCATTCTCTATGACATCTCATTAGTATTGAACTTGAAAGTATTGCTCAATACTTAGCCTCCACATATCATATTCACCCTGTTTGAGAATGGGCAACTTTGCAGTAGTTGTGGTTTGTGCAGTTTTTAGATCCATCTCTTCTTTATGAGTAAAGAGTTCTTCTTGTTAGTTTCTTCTAAATCAAAGTTTCAGAACCTGGCTCTGATACCACTTGTTGATCCTAACTTAAGATCGATTCCTTAGCTTGTAAGGTCTAAGTATGGTTTTTAGGGTCATACTTTTTAGTGTGCGTGCATGTCCGAATTAGGACTGTGTTGAAGTTTGATTTTATTTGAGATAGTTACATATATAATTAATACTTGGGAATCTCATGGTAGTTAGTAAACACATAAGGGATCATGTGAGATTTTTGGTATGAATTATGAGAGTCATTAAGTAAGGGTTTTAGGTGCGTAAAGTCACACTAAAATTCTGCAGTTTTGATTAAAAAGGAGTTGTCTAATGTAATGTGTTAATGAAGTGGTTAAGGTTGGGCATGGTGTCGGGGTGACCCATGATGGGACATTAAACCCCTAGATACATCCATCATATGATTGTTACATGTGCGTTAAGCTTTTGGCTTAGTAGCGTGTAACACGAGTTATTTTGTTGTTAGATTTGTGCTAGTTGTTTGTGAAGCTTTTTATTGGAATCTTTTGGAAAGCTAAGCAAAGGTAAGTTTCATAGCCCCTTTTTCTCATGTTATTTTGGGGTGAGAATGATGCTTGTCTTGTTGTCGTGTTAAAATGTTTTTAAGCTTGCTGTAGTTATGTGTATTGGATCGGATGAGTACGCCTACTCAGTGTTGTGATATGGGATCGGATGGGTACGCCTACCCAGTGTATGATATGTTTGGTATTGTGGATCCCAATATGCAAAACGAGGTGTGACGGTGGTAAGACTGCGTGAGCTAATATGAGGCCATGTAGCGCACATATGTAGTTGATATGATTGTGGATCGTGGGCACGTTCCGTCCCGTTGTTGTTAATTGTTGTCATGAATTGTTTTGGTAATTGCAGCAGCTAATTGAAAGTTTATTTTGGATATTGTTGTATGTCGTAAACCTATGATTCTCGCTCAACTTTATGTTGACGTTTTAAGCATCATTTTCAGGTGAGCTTAATGGTGCTAAGATAGAGCGAAGTGGCTAGAAGAGACCGTAGGATGCTTGGAGTTTATTTATGCTTTCTGTTTGAATTAATGCGTTTGCATGAATTGTTTGGATTATGTTTTGCATGTCATTTATTGACGAGACTTCTTTCTTATTAATAAAGACACCATTAGGTTTTGGGTATTGTTATGACACTTTGTGTCTTTGCTTTACTTTAGTTTTCATTTTAGTATTCTCTATATAGACACCATGTATTGTGATGATATCCATTATTATTTACGCCTTGCGTTTCCGCCTTGGCGGGGTATGACAGATACCATCGGGTAACAGTCTTCATACTACCTTTCCCCCTAATATGGTTGATCTACTTTTAATATATTTCACATGCACTTAGTGTACCCCTAGGGGCTATGTAATAGTCTTTATACTACCTTACGTGTGCGTTTCTCTTGCGAAATACTATGTAGACGGCGGGTTTGTGTAATTCGTTCATGACTTAGGAAATAGTTACACAGATCATTACAAGGATGACAAGGCAACAACACTAGGAGAAGCAATCTAGGGAGTAATACATGATTAAATAAACACAATCTTTTATCTTATTGTTACCGCCACTAACGTAGATTTATATTTAGTTAATAGCTTAAACCAACCACCTCTCAAATATATATGATTTACTTGCTTTCTATAAAACATAAAAACACAAAAATAATCTTCTCTCAACCCTTAGAATTCTATTTGACCGTGATTAAGCCTTCCCAACCTATTCCCCGAGTGAACGATAACAACCCCCGAGTCTTGCCTATGCTACTACTACAACGATTAGGTGCTCTGCCTAGGGAGTTGTAAAACTTCTTGTAGAAGTCCTACGATGACCGCATCACATTGTATTCATTGAGGACATCTTGATCTACTCAAAGACTAAGAAGGATCATGAGATTTATTTGAAGTTGGTGTTGGAGCTGCTGAAGAAGGAGAGGTTGTATGCTAAGTTTTCCAAGTGTGAGTTCTGGCTGCAGGAAATACATTTTATCGGTCACGTGGTCAATCATAACGGTATTTATGTAGACCCAAGTAAGATTGAGGCAGTAAAGAATTGGAAAGATCCTACAACACCGTCCGAAATACGATCATTTCTGGGGTTAGCCAGTTACTACTGACGTTTTATCGCGAACTTCTCTAAGATTGCTAAACCCCTTACTTCGTTGACTTAGAAAAACAAGAAGTATGAGTGGGGCTCGGAACAAGAAGAGGCTTTCCAGACTTTGAAAGATAATTTGTTTAATGCTCTAATACTATCGTTGCTTAATGGAATTGAAGATTTTATAGTCTATCGTGACGCGTCAAATCAAGGGTTAGGTTGTGTACCTATGCAAAGAGGTAAGGTAATCGCCTATGCATCACGACAATTAAAGATCCATGAGAAGAATTATACAACACACGACCTGGAATTGGGAGCTATAGTGTTTGCCCTTAAGACTTAGAGGCATTACTTGTACGGAACGAAGAGTGTCATCTATATGGATCATAAAAGTCTTCAATACATATTCGATCAGAAGGAGTTGAATATGCGTCAAAGGAGGTGGATTGAGTTATTCAGTGACTATGAGTGTGAGATTCGCTATCATCCAGATAAGGCGAATGTAGTAGTTGATGCCTTAAGTAGGAAATAGTAAGTGAAACCTAAACGTGTATGAGCAATGGCTATGATCATTCAGTCCAGAGTTAAAATAATGATACTGGCAGCCCAGAGTGAGGTGTTCAAAGAAGAGAATGCGCCAGCAGAAAGATTACACGGATTAGACCAGCACATGGAAAGGAAAGAAGATGAGAGCTTATACTTTATGGATCACATATGGGTTCCGTTAGTAGGAGGTGTGAGAACCATAATCATGGACGAGGCTAATAAGACTATGTACTATGTGCATCCGGGAGCGGATAAGATGTGTTATGATCTTCGAGATATGTATCGGTGGTCGGGTATGAAGAGGGATATCGCTGCGTATGTTAGCAAATGTTTAACTTGTTTGAAAGTGAAGGTTGAGCATCAAAAGGCCTGCGGGTTTATTGCAACAACCAGAGACACCCGAGTGAAAATGAGATAACATTACTATGGATTTTATCCCTAAGTTACCTAGGTCAAAGAGTGGGCATGATACTATATGGGTAGTAGTCGACAGACTAACCAAGTCAGCTCATTTTCTGGCAACAAGTGTAGATTACAATATGGAGAAGTTGGCAAGGTTGTACATAGATGAGATCATCGCACGGCATGGAGTTCCTGTGTCGATTATTTTGGATCGAGATGGACGGTTTACATCACGTTTCTGGAAAACATTACAGAAAGCATTAGGGATGCGATTAAATATGAGTACGGCTTATCATCTTTAGACGGATAGATAAAGTGAGCGTACAATTCAGACATTAGAGGATATGTTAAGAGCGTGTATGATCGACTTTGGTGGCAGTTGGGATGTCCACCTACCATTAGCTGAATTTTCTTAAATAATAGTTATCATTCGAGTATTCGATGTGCTCCGTTTAAAGCACTGTATGGAAGGAAATGTAAGTCGCCTATTCTATGGGCTGAAATTAGAGAATGCAGGTTGATTGGACCGGAATTGGTGCAAGAGACGACTGATAAGGTAGTCTTAATAAAGGAAAAGCTCAAAGCGGCGAGAGATCGTCAAAAGAGCTACGTTGATAATATGCGCAATCAACTAGAGTTTGAGGTTGGGGATCGAGTGTTACTGAAGGTGTCACCTTGGAAGGGCGTGATACGTTTTGGAAAGAAAGGTAAGTTGGCACCGAAGTATGTAGGACCATTTAAAATCCTTGAAAGGATCGGCCCTGTAGCTTATCGGTTAAGATTGCCCGAAGAGTTGAGTAGCGTACACGACACATTTCATGTGTCGAATTTGAAGAAGTATTTGGCGGATGCAAATCTGCATGTGCCACTAGAGGAGATCAAGATTGACAAAACCCTTCATTTTGTTGAGGAACCCATAGAAATTATGGACCATGAGGTTAAGAGTTTGAAACATAGTAAGATTCCAATCGTTAAAGTTCATTGGAATTCAAAGCGTGGCCCTGAGTTCACGTGGAAACGTGAGGACCATATGAAAGCTAGGTATCCTCGATTTCTTGCTGACTGTGCTGTTGAACCTACTAGTTAAATTTTAGGATGAAATTTCCTTAAGGAGGGAATACTGTGACAACCGTGACTTGAGCAGGTTAGTCAAACTGTTAGAGTTGACTAAAGTATATATATATATATATATATATATATATATATATATATATATATATATATATATATATGTATATATTGTTCATCTTAGTGTGATTGAGTTGTGGTTTTGGTAGCTATGTCATTTTGTTCACATTTTGTGACAATGGAAATGATAGCATGATTTTATGCGTTGTCGTGTTATTTGGTGAATAATTGTAGTATGAGCGTAAAGAAAATATAGTGTATTCTTATGAATGAATTAAGTCTAGTATTTAAGTTAATTAAGTGTAGGTCTTTCTAATTTAGGAAAGTAATTTCTGAAATGAAATTTATAAAATGTAAGTTTATAACTAGTTTTGTTTAAAAGGTTCACTAAATTAATAAAGGGTTTTTATAAAAAATAATAAAATGAAGGTAATTATACATTTATAATAGTTTAATAAAAAAATATTAAAAAAATAAATAGGGGTGTTGGGCGTCGGCTTGGAGAGCAAGACAAGGAAAAAAGAGTTTAAGTATAACACAAATTGGTTTTTAATAAGGATTAGGTTTTGACTTATGTAAATCTTTTTTAAAACCATAAATACAAATTTTGGTGCCTTTTTTTCTTTTGTTTCCTCTGCTCGACCGAACCCTAAACCACAAGGAGAAGAACATAAATTTTTTTTGATAAAAATTTAGTGTGTAGATTTCGTGTGTATTCGAGTAAAGGTTTTAGGTACGATACTATATTTCGTTCTTGTTTAATTCTTTTAAGCTTGTAATAATTATTGATGGAATGAATTAGGGTTTCATAAATTTCTATACTTTAGTATAACTAAATCATGTAGGATCGTTTGTGGTTAGATTAGAAGCATATTGGTGTAATCGGTTAGGTCTAGAACACGTTAGAATTGAAATTAGCGTTGGGCATAATTTTAGGTCATGTTAATCGAATGATATCTCATTGATAAAAACGAGTTTTGTATGAATCTTATGTCTAAAATTAATTTCAGAGAGTCTAGTTTTTAAAAAGTCCAGCCATGAAAGGTTTTGAGGTCGAGAAGTTAGTCAAATGATTTTTGCAAGAAAAGTTGTCGAAACAGTAAAATAGGGTCAGATTTGAACAAAATGACCAAAACCCTATCTCCATCTCCACTAAACCACCCAATATACCCAAAGCAGTGACCAAGCCTTTAGCCTTGCACAAGTCCAACACCATACCCACCGCCCCCCCCGCTATAAATGAACATCACAAAGTAACATACCTAAAGTTAGGGACATCTATCATGTAATTTCCAATATACTTAGATTACCCTTATGACTTTGTGACCTGTACATTTCAGCATACTTAACTGGTTTCCTAACTAGTTTTTCTTGTTGTTTAGGTCTAACAAATTCTATCTTAGCAACAGTAGGAAAAACAGTTTTCTTCTCTAACTTATCATCTGACACCAACTCCTCAACCAATGGGGCATCAAGAGATTCCCTAACCTCATTAGAAGTATCTTCACTAAAACTCTTACTAGGCTTAGGTCCATATCCTTCAAACTCAAGTTGTTGGAACTCCTCTAGGCCAGAGTTGGATAAATCAAACTTTAAGGGTGAAAATAACCCTATAGGGGGAGGTTGAACAGCATTATAGCTTACAAACCCCACACCCTTTCTACTTTTGTCAGGTATCTGACTCCCTAAAAATTTGGTATAGACTCTTACAGCATTATCAAAATTTTCATTTTAAGTTGACTGCCATTCTTTTTCTTACATAAAAGCTTTCTAACTCCTATTTAAGCCATGCTAATTTTCTGATCTTTATATGAGATAATCTTTTTTAAGAACATACTAAGTTTGCTCACAAAAAATAACCTCATTCTTTTTGTAAAAGACAAATAGCTCTTCCTTACATATGTTAACCCTCTTTTTATAATTGGCTAAAAAATTGAAACTCAGATTTGTTTAAACTCATAATTTTAATCATCAAGTTAAGTTTTAAATAGTTTTAAAAAGCTTTTTAGAAAATTTTTGATCAAGATTTGTCATAAGTACCTCAGAGTCTAAAAAGTCATAAGAGCCATGTTTGTAGGGGACATTATTCCATCATCTACCATATAATCTCTTAGGTCAAAATCCCAACCCCTAACCAACCACAACTAACGCACCACTAAAACACAAACCTACCGGAACATCAAACCCCAGATGAGGTGTTGATTCTCCATCAATTATCCACCATGAGCTTTGGAAAGAAATTTATTCCACATTTAAATCCTTCTAGAGCTGACCTGATTCCTTTTTTTCTTCGCTATCTTAGGTTCATATGAAATTGACTAGGTCCTTTGCATCTTTTCCCTTGCAAAGTGTCCCATCTTGTGGCAGTTGAAACACTCCACCTTGGACTTGTCATATCCAGCTGTGTCACTCTCATTGATAGTGATCTTTCTACCAGTTTTCTGGAAAAACCTTCTTGTCCTCATGCTCAGCAATGCTAACTACCACTTTAAATCCATCTCTTCTATGTCATCTTCATGGATTTGTTCAAGGTCCTCATATACAAGTTGAGACCATTGTTGACTGATTCCCAAAAATGCATAAACATGTCATCACTTTAAGTTAGCAGTACTAACTTGAGTACTAGTAGTGCTAACTTGAGTGCTAGCAGGGCTAACTTGAGTGTTAGCAGTACTAACTCCATAAGCAGTATTAACTTTATTAGTACTGCTAGGAGATGACACAAAAGCCATATTCTGAGAACTTGAGCTTGAGCTTGAGCTTGTAGTTCCTTTAACCTCTTGTTCAACAATCTTGAAATTGTTGTAGAGATCATCAAAGCTCATGCGTCTAGAATTAGTTTATTTTCTCTAGACCACAACAATGGAGTATTCTACTCAAAGGCAGACTTCTCAAAAATTTTTAATTGAGATCTTCTTGTGAAATATTTCACCCAGGAATAGCAGTAAATTATTAACCTTACAATCTTCTAAAGCTGTTAAAAAAAGACGTCAGGCAGAGACTTTGTGCTTAAAGCACTAAGTTCTTATACATTTTGCTTCCAGAATATCTTTTGAGTCTTTTTTTTATGACTTCATTATCACCAAATCTTTGTTTGTATAGAACAAACAAAGTCTTAGCATCCATGTACTGATTAAATGCCAATACATGTTCATTTGGAAGTGCCATCAGTAACATACTTCTTGCCTTCACGTCTGTTAGGAATTACAAATTTGATGATTACAAAACCTATGAGCAGAAATGAAGAAAGAATAAACAATAGGGACTTATTAGTATTATTTAGTTACTTATTAGTTAAGCTAGGGTTTGGGCTTGTAAACCCTAGTCCCCTCTATATATAAGATGGTGTAGGCACCTAGGTTTATTCATTCATTGAGATACAATGTAAACCAAAGGTGTGTGTGTGTTCTTTAACCGTCATGTCCTATAAGGCACCTAGGTTTAGTAGCTTATTAGTAGTTAATTAATATAGTTATGTTTGGTAAAAAACTGTGCTTAATTATGATCATGTTCTTAATATTCCGCTGCATATATTGATTATAGTTATGATATCCTAGATGAGTCTAGATCTATGGGCTCAACATGTGGTATCAGAGCGGGTGGCTCTTGATATCTAGGGTCTCAAGGTTTTTAATCGTGTTTATTTTCTGTTTATAATTAATAAAGGAAATTGATGAAACTAGGGTTTTCTGCAAAACCCTAATTTGGTGTTCGTGAATTCAAGCCGCTGTGATCAGATCTTTCTTATAATTAAAGCATTATTGATTCGTGATCATGTGACACAAAAGGACACCGAACAGTACATGGAAGACGAGCTTGAAGAATTAATGTGTATCATAGCATTTAATTCTTCCTCTTACTGTTTGGATTACAAAAGGTACAAGACGTTTGAATTTATTGGTCAAAAGATTGTTTGAGATCTGTATGCTATTATTGAATAAAGAATTATTAATTGCTTATGCGTGTACATGGTGGGTACGATAAATTTACATATTCAAGATTGGTTATGAATCTGGTTGGCAAATAATTATGTGGTTGAAATGTTTATCGATGTCAATTAAAGTGTGCGAATATGGTGGGGCACGTTATCAAATCCAATCAATTCAAGGTGTTCGTATGTCATGTGTTTTGGGCCTACGAATTTGGTTCGAATATTAATCTCTGAATTTGGCTATTAATGTTGGAGTGCCTTTTGTTCGCATACTGCCAAAGAGAAAAAAAAATTTGGAAGATATTACTGATGCTATAAGTCGTGGTTGAATGTGTATCTGCTAAAATTCCTAAGTTTTAGGGATTGGATTTTACTCCCATATAATATGCTACTGCTGTTGGACGACGATAGCATGAGGTATGGAAAGTTAATGTTGCCTTCGATTTTTAGTACTGTTCGAATTCGAAGGTTAGTACTGGTCATTATCGGTTTAAATCAGGTCTACAAAATTCTACTGGTCACTGGTTCTTGTTGGTTCATTATGTTTCTGCTGATTGCATGGTAGTTTATGTTCCTGCTGTAGGCTTTATGTTCCTACTATGTTTGTTTTACGATTTCTTCTGCTAGCAATCGTCCGATATGGCAACAGAGCGCGTTTGATTTTGAACAATGATGTGTGTATAGATCATTTTAGAGTTTAGTTATGCTATAATTCTGATTGGAAAGTTACACGCTCTTAACAATATTTTGGGGGCATATGATGCCATACAGTCATATATAGTATTGATGAAAAAGAAAAATCATAAGCATTGAAGTGTTTACTGGTTGATCCGCTGAGCTCCACTGAGACTATCGCATTGCAATGTGATCGCCTTGCTTATATTGACTACAAGAATTATCCCAAAGACATTTTATTACATGATATTATAATAAGCATGTCTTCTTCTCACTAAAGGAATGTTTTGATCTATGCTACTGACTCAATATTCAAAGAGAATGGTGAGTATGACTTTTAAGGGGAACCATTTGTTGATATAGCTGTAACCATCTCATGCATCACTTGAGGGGAAGCGTTTACGAGTTGCACAAGACCCCTATTAGATGATTATAAAAGGGGAAGAAGATTCATGATATGCAGCTTATTATTGTGATGACATGTTTTACCATTGTTTCTTCATACAGGTTGTTTTGTAATATCAAATAGGGGAAGATTGTTGGGAATTACAGATTTGATGATTACAAAACCTATGAGCAGAAATGAAGAAAGAAGAAACAATAGGGACTTATTATGTATTATTTAGTTAGCTTAGTTAGTAAGCTAGGGTTTGGCTTGTAAACCCTAGTCCCTCTATTATATAAAGAGGGTAGGCACCTAGGTTTATTCATTGATTCAAGAACGAAGAAGAATACTATCATAGTTCTAGTAAAATAAGGGTGTATTACGATTCCATACTTGTTAGGGGAAAGGTTTTTTGATCCATACTCTTGCCCGAATATAGTATGATTTTTGTTACTCTACTTGATTTTGTTATGAATTTCATAGCCATGAGAGGCTAAATTTTTCATGACTACTCGGTGAAAATTATACAATGAATAAGCGTTTGGTATAATTACAATCTTGTTAATCTTAAGCTTTTGTTATAATCCTTTCATGTCTAATCCTATTAACTTTGATTATCAACTTTGATTATATACTCACGCCGGTATAGGTCGAAAGACCCCTTGTGATCTATATAGTTTTAAAGATTTATCTATGATCTTTATCGTCTGTGACGAGAAATCTACTTACGTTATTTGATAAGCAAAAAGAGATTTCACATAATAGTAACTGGATTATTTGAGTGGCATATCTAATCAAGTTAGCTAAGCATAAGTCTTAAGTTAAACAAGTTAATTTGTGAAAACATTTTCTGACAAGAAAATACTTGTTGATCCCAACTTAAGATCGATTCCTTAGCTTGTAAGGTTAAGTTACTTTGGATAAATCCAACACAACTATGGTAGAAACTTTGTAAATACTAAAGAGTATGCGGAATCTACTCTTTAATACTTTAGAAGAATATTAATGAAACAGTAAACTGTATGAAAATGATATTACTAAAAAGCTCTAATATTATTATTATCAATAATATGAGTACTTTGTGTAGTACTAGGGTTTACAACCTTGAAGCTATATATCAAAAACGTATGAATGTGTATATATAACCATAACCTAGGATCTCCTTTTATACACCAAGGAGTCCTTTACAAGATAACTACAAATCTTCTATAATTCAAATAGATAACTGCAAATCTTCTAACTTAATAAGATATACACTGAATAACTCAATACATATCACTTAACACGTCTTTATCACTTTAGCAGTATTAATCTTCATGCAGCAGTCTTAAGTCCTTCAGCAGTCTTAAGTTAGTACTGGCAGTACTAACTTTCTCTAGCAGTACTAACTGATTAGTACTGGCAGTTGTAACTTGAGCAGTACTAACTGTTGGTTTGATAGTACTAAGTATGTAGACTTTCAATTCCCAATAGTAAACTAAATAATTAAAACAAAAATTTTCCTCCAATTTAGTCACCTTTTTCGTTTGAAAAAATACAAATTAGGTTTTAATTGATAATTTAATCTTTTAAACTCGTTCGGTTATCGTCGGTGATAAATGAGTATACCACGTTGATCGAAAACGGATTACGATCGCAATGGTATAGGTTAGAAGTCCCGTAACTTCCTTAGCAGAGTAATATATACTAGCATATTAACTCCAAGATCATCAGAAGTCCGTTTTGGATCCCACAACCCCCCCCTAAACTTGATGTTCATCTTCTAAATCTTTAAGTTTCTTGATCAAAAGCTTTATCTTCACTAGGAGGATGCATTCAAACACTTCCAAGATTCTTACGCTATTTTGTTATGAGTTTCAGAAGTTGATAGCACATCTCATTCCAATGGTCAGTTTGAAGCTTCTTGTTGAGCATTTTTGTGATTGTTTCAGTGTGATGGATAGCTTTTTTCTCTACTAGCAAAAAGAATGCGAACTCTGAAATCTCACACAAATGTACTCCACTTGAAGAAATATCTTCCAAACTGTCACATTGTAATCCATTGTAGATTTCTCCATATACTTCACTTTCTACATCAGTTCAAACATTACCTTTCGAGATCACCCCATAACACTCTTTCATAGCCTTCTCTGGCCTTGTAGTTCCCAGTTTTCGCTTTTACTAACTTTCAGAGTGTTTCCAGGTCTTTTTCTGTCATGTTCTGAAGCATCCTTAACATTGATGAAATAACCTGTCTTGAACTACCATCAGCTCTAATGATTTGAAAGTATCCCATATTTCCTTCTTTGAAGATTTTCCAGTCAACAATGATTGGCGGCTTAGTGGCTAGTGGTATAGCATCAATTGCTACCTCATCATCATGAACTATCTCTATATGCTTTTTCATCTCTGCTTCATCATCTACTTCAGCTTCTTACATCTCCATCTATCTTTTGCTTCTTTTGAATTATCAGAGTTCAAGTTCTTCCTTTTCTCTTCTTACTTATCCTTCTATAGCTAGGTCTTTAATTCCTTTCTACACCCCTCTGAAATCCATAGGAACAAATAAATTACCCACTTCCATAGTATTGTCCAAATAACATCTAATTTCTTCAAAACATTTGTTCTTTAATTGACTGAAAGCTTGTAAAGCATATTTTTTTCAAAAAAGTACACATTTGATCCTCTTTTGGGCTTTGGTTGGTGCTTTTTCCTTATGATCTCATTCAGCTCTAAGCTTTGCAAAGTGCTTCTTCTTTTGTCCATGAGCTCTAACAAATAGTTTTTGACTTCTCAATGGTTAAATTTAAAAATCTCCCTGTTCTTCTGCTTGTATTCTTTTGTGCTAAACATAATAATCTTCTGCCTCTATCATAGCTGAGTATGATCCTATAAAATTAAGTTTATCCTCTTCTTCTTTTGTCTTTCCAAACCCTTTCCTCTCCTTCTAATTTCATCTTGATTTCTTCTGAAGCTTTAGCCAATTTCGTCACCAGCATAATATTGAATCTTTCTTGTTTAAAGGCTGTCCCAGGTTCTATCATCTTGTGCCCTTACCTTTTCCTTTAGTCCTGTGAAGTTTGATGTAGTGATTTTGTTGTGTAAATTCACTTGGTCTTGAACTACTAATCCCCTCTAGCCTTGGTCCTGGTAACATTCATTTGTAGTTATTGTATACAGGTTGTTAACACCTTGGATTAGCTGCCTTTGATTTCTATTAAGGTCTGAGCCAAAGTCAGCTTATCAACAGTTGTTGTTGTAGCATTGACAGTAGTAACTTCAGCAGTACTAACTACCTTTTCAACCTTAACTTCCTGCTCATCGAAAACTCTTGTATTAAACATTAGGTTATCATCATTCCTCTCTTGAGCCTCATCAACCAAAGTAACCCTCTGCATACACCCATCAAGATCCGAGCAATTTTCCTCCCCTTTTGGATGTATCCTCCTGAGCACCCAAACATCCAAATCTTTAGAGAAACAACTTGTGTAGATTCGACCAACCCTCCTTATCTTGGAAGCCCTAGAGTCTTGACTTATTCCCCTTTCTAGCTTCATGACCCTATCCTTTAATTTTACAATCTCGGCAGCTTGAAGGTCTTAGGTATCACCAATTCAAGAACTTTGTTTTGGACAAAGTTGTACAAAGTTCCCATCAATTCATTTAGTGTTCATCTATTCCTCACCACTCTGAGTAGTGGATCATTGGAATGCATAGTCTACATGCTCCTCATATTGCAGCCTCCTTATGATAGGCCTTCTGTAGAACCACTAGGGTTTGGAAGGAACCTCAGTAATCTTTCGTCTGTTTCCTCGCTGGTTTGTTTCTTTGAGTTTGGTTATGTAATGGTTGAATAATGGTGGGTATGTGTTAACAGGTCCATTGGTAATTCTGAACCCTCTCGCCCTAAATTCTTTAGGAGCTGAACCATCATAGTTTGAAAATAAAGGGTAACTATCCTTAAAAACCTTTTCCTTCTTCTTTACATATTAGCAAAAGACCTCTTAGTGTGAAAGGTGAACAATAAATTTCTTTATGTTTGGCTTACCTTCAACTTGTTTTATTCAGAAACACTTGCTACAAAACCTTGTTACATTAGAAATTTAACCCTACCCTCACAAGTCTATCACCATATTATCAAAAATGTACTTGGAAAAGTGATTTTTATTTATGACAAGACAGATGATAGCTGAGGAGGCCATAGTGCTACTAAATCGTTTCCAAGCAAGTAGTCCTTAAGCACTAAAGGTTGATAAATTGCAGATTTGTAATGGATAAAAAATTCAATATGATGTGAAAAGAAACTTTTATAGAATTTAAGCCTTTGTGTAAGATTTTCATACCCTATTCTTTCTAGTTCTGCAAAAATGGTAGCATTGGGTAGACATTCAGTACCTTCAGTATCTTTTAATTGAAGAGCTCTTCTCACACTCATCTCAATGACGATCACCTTCTTCCCATCTACTAACGCTTGTATATGCACTTCCCCATTGACTGTTTTTTCCTTAGCAGTAGCCTAGAACTGCTTAATGCATGAAGTATAGATGGTGGGATTCACCGTTAGCGCATATTTGATAGAACTTGCATTCAAAAAATCAATAATTCCTTCAAACCTATTACTTTCTTTGGGTTTCTCCAAAAACGCAACCAAATTGTAAGTTTCAGCAAACTTTAGGTTCAACATTGTGTTAGGTTTTGATGATGAATGATAAAATTGAGTTAGGGTTTATGATTAGAGAGTATATCAAAGTGTAAAATTAATTGAATGAGTGATTGAAACCCTTAATCGAAGTATTTATGAAATCACCCTCAACATCATTAACTTAAACTGGCAGTAGTAAGTGTATGCCTGGCAGCATTAACTTAACCAGCAGTATAATTTATCCTAACATCGGTTAACTAACACTGCATAGTACTGTGTATGCTTGGCAGCATTAACTACACTGCCTGGCATGAGTAAGTGTATGCCTAACAGTAATAACTTGAGTCAACAGCATTAACTCAATTTTGTTTTCAACAAGCAATTCCATCATTAATTTTTGATTCTCACAAGCTCTCTTTTTGTTTTTATTCTCACTATAAAATCTCTCAATTCTTTTTCTCTCTGAATCACTCTGTCTGTTTTTTTTATGTCACACATCTCTCTTTTTGTTTTTCATTCTCACCAATTTCTCTTATTTCTTTTTCTCACTGAATCACTCTGTCTGTTTTTATGTCACATATCTCTCTTTCTGGTTTTTAGCTCACTATTTCTCTTATTAATTTTTCTTACCAATTTACTCTATTTATTTTTATTTTCACACATCTGTCTTTCTGTTTTTCAACTCACTAATTTCTCTCATTTCTTTTTTCTCACCAGTTCACTATATCTGTTTTTATTTTCACACATCTCTCTTTCTGTTTTTCAGCTCACTATTTCTCTCATTACTCACAATATTAATTATAACAAACAGTAGTAAGTATAACTAACAGCATTAACATAGCATAATAAGTTATAACTAGCACACAATTATTCTTACCATTAGAAAGTAGGCCAACAGCATTAACATGGAATTTCTTCATTGGCAGCTTTTTTATCATCTCATTCAAATCATGATTATGTTGTATAATCTGCTACTCAGTAGACACATAAACTCCCTTAATCACTACTTCAAGGTTTAAGCAGGTTCCAATACATGCAAGCAGATATTGAAATCTGCTAACACAAACTACTTTTGTGAGCAAAATCTACAACATTCTATATGTGTAAATCTTATCATCTGAATAACTTCTTCTCATTTGAATCTTTTGTTAAAAGTGATGCCTAATCTCAATGTGCTTAGTCTTTGAGTGAAATATGGATGTCTTAGCTTATGCAATGGTGCTTATCATTGTCAATAAAAATCTGTTATTCATAAATTGTATCCATAAATCCAGCATTTGAATTTGAATTCAGCAGTAATGTCCCACAACAACTAGCTGCAAGCCAAATATTCTACTTCAGTAGTAGAGTTGGCAACTATAGTTTGCTTCTTGCATTGCCATGAAATAATCTGCTTCCAAGAAATTGACAACCTCCTGTTGTGGATTTCCTATCTAAACTTGCACCAGCATAGTTACTGTCAGTATAAGCTTCCAAAACAAATGGTGAGTCCTTAGGATACCAAAGTCCTAATTTAGGTTGACCTTTCAAGTATCTAAAGATTCTTTTCACAGCATGAGATGTGAAAACTTTAGTGTGACTTAGAATCTTGCACAAGCACATACAACAAACATTATATCAGGCCTTGAAGATGTTAAATACATTAATGATCCAATCATTGATCTATATAAGTGAACATCAACATCTCAGCTTTCTGCATCCTTGAGCAATTGGCTTTGAAATCTCCCAAAAAAAAATGGGGTGTACTTGCTGTCTTGAAAGTTGAATTAAACCAAACTTTTTTTCAAAAATGACATCCACTACTTGTCTTGACTGATGAAAATCCCATCATCTTTCTGTGTCACGTGTAGTCATAAGAAAAAGTAAACTCACCATAGAACTCACCTGAACTTTCTTGTGCATCAATTTATCCAAACTCAATGCATAACTTCTTTTTAGTAGATCCAAAAATGATATCATCAACATATACTTGAACTAGTAGAATATCACTTTTGAATCTTTTAATGAGCAAAGTCTTATCTATCTGACCTTTTTGAAATCCATTATCCAATAAATAGGTAGATAAAGTCTCATACCAAGCTCTAGGAGCTTGATGTAGACCATATAATGCGTTTTCTACCTTATAAACTCTATCCGGGAACTCTGGATCTTCAAACCTTAGAGGTTGACAAACATAAACTGTAACCTTTGCCCTTTCTGTGTTCTGAATAGTTTTATTCAGATTTTGTATCGTGTTGACTTGGTGAGATTTGTTATGTATATTTGATGATTGAGTTTATTGTGAGTAATAATCTGTCTTTTAGGAAGTATTATTTTGTTATTTATAAATTCGGTGGTTTGACTTTGAATTTTGTGAGAAATGCCAAAAAACAAGTCCAAACACTCCGGTTAATGTCTAAAGGAGTTTTGAATGTGTAAACGTGAAAATAATGTCGTGTGAATACTCTAGTATAATGAAAAGTAATTTTTAAAGTGAATAAAAATGCTAATTAACTTTGGGGAAAATTTTACGATTGAGTTTTATGAGTATTTAAGTGATTTCGACACGAAAAGAAAGGCCCGAGACCACTTTGGATCCATGGCCGGTCAAGAAGGGGAACAAAATGGCTTAATTTTAGCTAAGTAATCTAAGAATGGTACATTTAGATGCTTATCACTCCTCATTTTCTCATAATTCCATTTTCATTTTCAAAAAATAAAACACGCACTCAAGTGTGTGTGTGTTTGGTCGTCCGCCCCTAAACCACTAAAACTATCATAAAAATTCCAACTTTGATCGAGAACGTGATATTCCGGGTTGATACGAGTGTTTGGGTATTAATTAAACAACGTTTGGATTGTCCGATTCGTGTCGAAATATACATTTTTGAAGATTTTCTTGTAAGTTTTCAAATTTAAATTTCGTTTGTCTTTTTGGGTTTATTTTGATGCATAGATGTTAGTTGTACAAGTTGATCATTGTGAAAATTGAGTTTTGGAAGTGAAACGAAAGAAAAAGGGGTGTTTGGTTCGTGTGAGATAAAAAGGAAAAAAAGTGTTTTTGTAGTTTTGATGTTGTGGTCGTGATGGTTGAATAACATATGAGGCTAGAATGCTTATTTTTTTATAGTAGCTTGTATAGCTTATTCGGGCTTGTTTTAAGCTATTTCTTGGCTTATTTTGGGCTTATATGCCATGAACCACTTCCCAAAATCACTAGGAAAGTGATTTTGATTATTTTTGTGTTATGACGTATGTTGTGGACTATTTTTGAGGCTTATGGTAGTAACCAAATGTGATAAGCAGCTTATTAGCTTATTTTTAAGCTTAATATACGTATTTTGGAGTTTATGAACTCACGGCCCAATAAGTCTATTTGAGTCGCGGCTTAATGGGAGGGCTTATTGTTTGACCGAATTATTTTCTACATATAATATATACATATAAAATGTAAAAGGACATTGGTATTGGAATTAAATAGTAATTTTGGACGTAATATGTCGTAATATGGACCCTTGTTGGCCTTAAGCCAATGAGCGTTTATGTATAGTTATGGGAATTTGACGGACTTTTAAAAGTGAAAATGTATTTACAAGTGATTTTATGGCTACTACTAACTTATGTGGACAGACAAAAAAGGAATGTGTTTCACTGAACACAAGTGTCCAAAGATATTGAGATTTTAAAATTTTCCGAAAAGTTCGAATTTGTGAATTGTGAAAATAAAGTTTTAATAAAAACCTTTGGGAATATGTTTTTTATCAACTACGAGTCCATGTCGAAATTTCTAAAAATTTATACTTAGAGAAATTTCTTAAAAACAGATTTTTGATTTTAAATAATAAAAATTAAAAATTAAAAGTTAATTATTTTTATTTTATTTAATTAATAAATTCACTAAAAGACAAAAAATATAATTGTTCTCTCGAAACTTCCTCTAAAGTGTTTATTATGATAAACGTTTTTTTTTTTTTTTCCCCATTTTTCAACCGTATAATGATTATTTTGAAGTGACTAAGGTATACCGAATAGACTTGTCCAGATATATTTATAATTAATAAATATAAATATTTATTATATTACCTATCAAATTACGCTAAATAATATAAGTATGTATTATCGAGGAATGAGATTGATATAATTGTGGAGTTAAGTCGTCAACCATCACACCACTAAATTGTTTTGGGTAATTGTACAACGCGTCTAAACTCTATGCATCAAACGTGAAGATTGTTTTGGAATTGGATGATTAAATTGGGACATTAACTGGACTAGGTCGTGTGCGGGCGTCGTTGCATTTGCTTGTGTGATTGAGATTTGGTTGCTAAAGACTTGCTTGAGGTGAGTTCTCGTAGCCCCACTTTTTACTGGTATTTATCTGTAGTGAACATGATACTCAATATACGTTTATGAAATTTTTGAATTGAACTGTGCAAATGTGGTTATAGTTTTTGGGACAAGATTATGTCTTATGACTGCTATGTGAATAGTATGTGTTGTAATGATTGTTTTGAATAGATGGGACCCCTACCAGTTATATGTTGATATTATTAGATCGAATGGGTAAGCCTACCCCAGTATTTGTGTGATTGTGGTTGAGCGATGGTATGCCTACCTAGGATTTTTTTGTTTTGTGTGGTCTTTGCCCTAATTTTAGGGCGTCTAGCTGTAACCCTTTAGGTTTGCGTAACGACATATGGTTATGATTAGCGATGATGCTAAGTTGTTTGCATATATCACTATCATATATGCACTGAATTGTCCACCATGATGAAATATTGCACAGCTTTTGGGTTAAGGTCAAACCCTACGGCTCATCAACATTATGTTGACGTTTTCGAGTATCATTTTTTAGGTGAAGGAAAGAAAGTATTTTTTGTGATTGTTACCAACTTAGAAGTATCCCCGGGTGGAATTTCGTTTGAAGTCTTGCTTGCTTTTTTTTTGATTTAAAAGTTTCGAATGTTTAGATTAAGTTTGGATATGCCCTGTGTGGGCATATGAATAATTTGTAAGAGAATTTGATTTTAGTTTGCGATATGGGACATTACTTTGAGTTTTGTTCAAGGGTTTATGGATGGTCCTTCATACCACTTGGGAGTTTTATTGCAATGTATTTTCTCACTATTTTGTATTTTGTGTTATGATTGATCATTATGTTGCATTCTCGAGTTTTTGCCATTTTCAGGGTGTGACAGATTGGTAATCAGAGCCAAGGTTATAGATAACTAGGTGGTTTGGCCTAGACTATAACCTAAGATCCGTCGTCTAGTTACGTATAGGATCTATGTGCGTGGTGTTCCGCTTTTGTGTGCCTTTGTGTGTTCACGGCTTGGTGCCTTACTTATGTTAGTCATTAAAATAGGTGGGCTCGATATTGAATACGAATGGGAAAGGATGCGAATATAAGTACGGTGGCCAACGTAGTTATAACCGTATCACAACTCACTCATACTTATTAATGTTGTTCACACAAATTGATGTTGACACCTTAGGGTGATGTTACGTGTATATCTAGTTATATATAGTAAGATATTCAATATATATATATGCGAGTCTTCCAACTTACCTAACGTTGCCCATGTTCTCCCTCGTAGAGATAATGCCACCAAGGATGAGGACCCGAAGTGCTGGCCGTACCTCTGCCCGAATCACTAGGAGGGGGAACGGTAAACGGTTGATAGAGGTAGAAGGGGTCAAAGACCTAGGGAAGGTAATGATGAGCGTGTTGAGGATTTGAATGGTCAAGGAAATGACCAAGGTATGCGAGCTAATAGGGGTGTAGAGGGAGTAAATGGGAATGTAGAGGGAGCCAATGGGGATGCACCCGACTTCTCGACAATCATTACCCAGCAATTGCAGAACCTCTTACCCGTCATGCTAGCTCAAGTTAGTAACCGAGGAAATGTTGGAAATCAGAATGGTAATGTGGTTAATGAGAACGTTCAGGAGAACATTGGGAATGTGTTAGTGAATGGCAACCGGGCAGGTTGTTCATATAAGGAGTTCTTAGCTTGTAACCTTAAGGAATATGATGGTAAAGGATTCCTGTAAGTTATTAACTCTTGGATTGAGAAAATGGAGTTTGTGGCATGATATGAGTAGCTGTAGTCTTGACCATCGAAGTGAAATGACAGCTACTGGTCATTTTGGGTATAGCTTAACGTGGTGGAACTCCTCAATCCCGCAACGCTAAGGCCAGAAGGTTTTATTTGTTAGTATGTCTTGGATTGACTTTAAAGTTTACGATGATACAAAGAGTTTTATCCTATCATGAATGCAAAAGTTTAGAATCTAGTGGTGAATCAAGCCATAGTCGGTTGGCCATGCCCTGTGTAATACTGATAGTTTCATGAGTTGGCTAGTTTAGTTACCACATTTGGTAACTCCTAGAGAGGAATGATTGAAAGGTATTGTATGGCTTGCTACCACAAATCCCTAGGATGTGCAGCAACAAGAGCCAAAGACTATACAGAAGGCAGTGCAGATTTCTGGTGCATGACCGATGAGGCTGTGAGAAATGGATCAATTAAGAAAGTTGAGAAAAGAGGAAATGTGGGGGAACCTAGTAAGGATAAGAATAGTAGAGATGATAATAAGAGGACTAGGACTAGGAATGCTTTCGTTACTACTGTAAACCTTGTAAGAAGAGAGAATATGGGTAACGTGCCCAAGTGATAACCATCCTCAACTCCCTAACCATACACCCGGGGCCCTGTCGCACATGCGTCAACTGTAATCGCCTGGGTCATTTAGCAAGGATTGTAGAGGGTGTGCCCGAGGAATATGAATCTTGTCAATGCTAGAAACCTGACTATTAGAGCATGTTATCAGTGTGGTAGTACCGACCATGTCAGGCCAGCTTCTCCTAGATTGAATAGGGTACGAGGCCCTGAAGAAAATTGTCCAAATCAAGTTGCTGCTAATAACTAGGGTCAGGGTCGTAGAAACCAAGGGAATCTAGCAAAGGGTAGGCATTTATGATAGGAGCAAAGGAAGCTCGCCAGGATCTAAACATTGTGACAGGTACGTTTACTTTGAATGATCATTTTGCCACTACCTTATTTGACTTTGGTGTCGACTTAGTTTTGTTTCTACTACTTTTATGCCTCTGTTAGGCTTAGAGCCAAGCGACTTAGGTTTCAAATATGAGATTGAGATAGCAGAGCGGCCAGCTAAGTAAGAGATTGATAAGGTTCTTTATTAAGGATTGTAAACTAGAAATTGAGGTCATGTCTTTTGACTCGATCTGATACCTTTGACATGGGAGTTTTGATGTGATTTATAGGATGGACCTGGTTGTCTATTTTTTAAGCCTAAAAATAATTTTCCATGAGAAGGTAGTAAGGATACCACTACCGGATGGCAAGGTGCTTAGGTAAGTTGGGAGAGAGCCTGGATGAAAATCAGATTGATAATGATTGCTAAGGTTAGTGATAAGAAACAAGAAGAGATTGTTGTGGTTAGAGATTTTCCTGAGGTATTCCCGGATGACCTATCTGGATTACCGCCTATTCGGGAAATTGAGTTTCGGATTGAGTTAATCCCTGGAGCAACGCCGGTAGCAAAGACTCCCTATTTTTAGGAGGTCACCTTTGATTTGGAGGGAGTTGTCTGGATAAAACTCAAGGAACTCCAAGACAAAGGTTTTCAGTCCACCTTCATCGCCTTGGGCGCGCCGGTGTTTTTGTTCGTTAAGACGAAGGATGGTTCTTTTAAGGATGTGCATGATTATCGAGAAATTGAACAAGTTGACAGTTAAGAATCGTTATCCCACTTCTTTAGAGTTTGAATGATATCATTTGATCAACCAACATGAGTCGTAAGTTTTTCTCAAATATAGAATATTAGTTCATGGATACCATCAACTGAGAGTGCATGGGGATGATATTCCAAAGGCTTCATTTAGAACCTGTAGAAAACTAAAGGGGGGGGGTGAATAGTTTTTCCAAGATTTTTCCATCTTTTTAGATTTGTTTTACACTTTTGAAACTTTTGTGAAGATGAGCTAGAAAAATATTGATGTTTTGACAATTAAGAAGAAAAGATTAAGAGGTAAAGAAAAAGATAGAGTATAGAAAGAGATCACTGGGACACAAGTATTTATAGTGGTTTCGACACAAGGGACACCTTCCTTGCCCTAACTCCCACTCCCGATCACCTACTCAATTAGTTTTGTTAAACACTAGTCACCGAGCTCCTTTCACTTGGCGGAGAAGCCTTCACAATGATGGTACACTTCTATAGGTTACAAAGATGATCACCGAATTTCTCACACACAAGAATCGATGATAACATAGCTACACTTGATGTACAACTAAGAATACAACAATTAATCACAACAAGATGATCTTTTGAAAGAAGTAAGAAGAAGAATCAAGATCAAGACACTTTTGATGCATGCTTGAAACTTTCGCGTATTTGGCAATTCCTTTCTTGAAGTGAATTACCTACACAAGAATTAGAAGAAGAGATGCTAGAGAGAGATAGATCAGTTGATTAGAGAGAAGATTAGATGAGAAAGGTGTGTGAAAACATGAGAAATGGCTTGGTATTTATAGCCAAAAAATTTACTATAGGCCGGTTCTTCTGGTGCTATTGACAAAGGGCACCGACTTGCAAAACTAAGGGCACCGGAATACAGTAACAAAATCCAAGTTTTGATTTGCAAAATCTTGAGATATCTTGTGTAACCTTATGAGATATTCCTTGGATTTGCTACATTTGATTATATACTAAATGAGAAAATAAGTGTAAGAATTGATTTTGTGTAAAGTTAGGGTTTTAAAAGAATTTGTATATGCCTTTTTTCCAAGTTGGCATGTGGTTATTTTCTACAAAATGGGAGATAGGTAAAGAAATCGATTTGCATGTGTTTTTTATACAAAGAATGGGCGATGGTATACAAATCATTTTTGTGAGAATAATAAGGAGGTTAGTTATGTTTGTCATTAATAAAACCTTAGTCCCAAGTTGATTGTAAATGTTTTGTTTAAAACTGGTTTATTTTGTATTAACAATCTCCCCTTTTTTGTGATGACAAAACATATTAGGATGATTAGACAGGTATTCTAAACTTTGTTACTTTCTCGCCCTTTTTTCTCAAAACAAAAATGGAAAGCACTTGTATGAAAATTGGTAGGAGATATTGTAAGATGGAAAAGCACTCAACTTGGATGACTGCGACAAAACAAATTGTATAGAAAACAATGAAGATATGCTCCCCCTGCTTTGGTAAGTACCTACAAAGAAAAAGTTAGGGGTGCAAGGGAAAATAAAATGGCCTCTGTAGTACATAAGGGCTACCGTCTAATCCTATAAAAGCACCGGTTTCGTTAAGATAATGGCACCGCTTACTTTTAAAAAAGTCTAAGTCCATGAATTTTGACCGAAATTTTAGAATGGTAAAAGAGATAGACAGATATAACACAACTAATTTTATTAGAAGAGCATAAAGACATTACAATTAAGACAAGAGTACTTAAACAAGTGTTCCTAATGAATCTATTTATTTTGGGGTTTCTACTACTTAAGTCTTATTATTAGATGTTGTGCGTTATGACATTTAGGCGGTCGAGAATGTGGTTGAGAATGAATCTCATTTCTCCTTGGAGGTTGTCGACCAAGACTTGAGTCCTTTGGCAATGTTCACAATACATCTCATGAGTGAGCAAGGGAAGAGGGTTGTTGGGTCCCAATGGCGGAAGATTGTGGGATTGAGGATGGGTGGATGTGCAAGCAATGTGGAGGGAGAGTAGAGGTGTGGTTCTACATCACCAGAGTTTGCGAGGGAATAATAGAGTTTAAAGGATGAATAGGAGGTGCTCATCTTGCCAACCGTTCAATGGTTGCAAAGGATTGGTCCCCCTAAAGGAGGTGAAGGATTTGTTATTGATGGTGGAAGATCACCACACACGAGTAGAGATAGAGAGATGGTGGAGTAAGAATAAGAGTTCCAATGGGAATCAAGGTTAATAGCTACCGGTGAGAAAGCTTGGATGGTTTTTGAGTAGGGAGCAGTGGTGGCGTAGGTCCTATAAGAGGAAGGAGTTTGACTTAGGAGTAAGCAAGCAATTTTCATTGGAGTCAATTTTTATTGGAGATAGTGGTGGAGAGATTATTGGAGAAGTTGGTGGAGCTCCCGATGTGTAGTCCGATGGTGGAGAGAATGGTTGATAGGGAGGAGAAGAAGTTCTTGGATTAACAAAGCAACATGGCCTAACACTAATTCTTGCAGTTCATTTTAGATTAGTTTTGTTCTATTTAGCATTTGTGAAGAAAAGGAAAGAACACAAGAAGGTAGGAGTATAAGAAGATGGCCAATAAGAATTGTGGCACTATTTATAGAGGAAGATGGGGCAAGAATTATGCACTTTAATGAGTTAGAACTTAAATGTTATGCTTGTTAACTTAGTAAAATACTAATGAATTAGATTAACTAAGGTCAACTTCATATTTCGAGTCCTAAGTGATTGACAGAGGATGGAAAGTGGGTAGAAATTGAAATTTGAAAAATTCATATTTTAAATACAAGAAAAGAACAATCCTTTCGGTATTTTCTCCTGCCGGGCTATTTCTGAAAAGGGAACCGGCTTGAAATTTGAATGGCACCGGCCGACGGGCAGACAAAATTTTTTTAGTATGTTTTTGAGTAAAACTTTGATATGTTGGAGGTGTAGTTTTTCTCGACTCGATGACAGAAAAAAAATTGTTTTATTTACAGAGAAAAAAACCTAAGCCTCCTTTTAATGTGGCTACAATGAACATGTTTGAAACGACATATTGACCATGTGTTTCTTTGTATACGTTCACGAGACAAGTTATACAAAAACATTTTTATTTGTATTAAACAATGTAGTAAGAGAATGAATTGACACAAATGAGAAAGACCTTAGGAGAAAGGTTTTAAGAGAGTTTTGGGGTCCATTATATCCAAGGCCGATCGAAAAGATTGGAAGGGTTCTCTTTTCAGTGTTTGGTAAGAGTGTCGGCAAATATTATCTTCCGATGCAACCCTTTTTTTCGATAGAGATATTACCCTTTTGAATGTTATCACAGAGAAAATGATGACAGATTTCTATATGTTTAGTGCGAGAGTGAAGAATGGGATTTTTGCTTAAATCTATGGCTCCTTTATTGTCACAAAGAACAGGTACGTCATTTAATTTAACTTCATAATCTACTAGAGCTTGTTTCATCCATAAGGCTTGTTGACAAGCTTTTTCGGCGGACACGTATTTTGCTTCGGTGGTTAAGATAGCTAAGGCGGTTTATTTCTTTGACATCCATGAGGTGAGACAACAACCTACGAAGGTACATACACCACTAGTGCTTTTTCAGTCGACATAGTCTCCCGCGTGGTCGAAATCGGCATAAACAATAGTCTCAAGACCGGTTCCTTTGGGATACCATAAGCCTAGGTGAGAAGTACCTTTGATATAACAGAAGATTCGCTTTACAACTTCGAGGTAAGAGGTTTTAGGAGTTTCTTGAAAATGAGCGCAAAGACATACACTAAACATGATATCAGGGCGACTAGCGGTTAGATACAGTAAACTACCAATCATACCACGGTATTTAGTGTCATCGATGGGTTCACCCTCTTCGTCACAGGTGAGTTTGGTTTCGAAAGACATACGAGTTTTGATTGGTTTGGCATTTTCAAGACTGGATTTCTTTAACATTTCTTTCACATATTTATGATGATTGAAGAAATTCCAGTTCTCGAATTGTTTTGATTTAGTAAACCAAGAAAAATCATTCACGCCATTAATGCTATTCAAACTCATCATGCAATGCCTGTGGAGAAATCATCATACAATAAGTCTTGACAAGTTGATCCGAAAATGATGTCGTCCACATAGATTTGGACAATGATGATTCGTGAAATCATTTTTTCTTAGTAAATAAAGTGTTTATCTACTAAGCCCAATGTTGTATAAGATCATGGAGACGAGGCTTTGAGTCGATCATACCAAGCTTTGGGTGCTTATTTGAGACCGTAGAGAGCCTTTTTGAGTTTGAACACATGATTGGGTTTTTCAAAATCTACAAATCCAGGAGGTTGGGCTACATACACGCTTTCGTTTATAAACCCATTTAGAAAAACACTTTTGACATCCATTTGAAATAGTTTGAAATCATTTGCTCAAGCATATGCAAAGAGGATTCTTATAGATTCTAATCTGCCCCACTGAGGGCATAGGTCTCAATCGAATCTATTCCTTTCCTTGTTGATTGTATCCTTGGCAACCAAGTCTTTTGCTTCTGTTTCCTTCTAGATACGACACCCATTTTTGACAAGTTTTGTTTTTTTAAAGAACCCCAATTTTGTACCAGATGATAGTTTGGTTTTTGGGAGGAGAAACAAGACACAAAACCGTCATTGTTTAAACTTGAGTTAACTCTTCTTACATAGCCATAGTCCAACTTTCATCTTGTATAGCTTCTTTAATGTTTTTAGTTCTAACGAAAGACAAGCAAAAGAAGTTGCTTTGGTTTGAACTTGAGATCTTAAGTCTTTGATTTAGGATTCCTATGACGGTTTTCCTAAGGATGATCTTTAGATCTTTGATGTTCCGAGATTTGTTTGGTTAATGTTTATTTTCCTTGACTTCTAAGTCTTTTCATTGATTTCTATGATGTCGTCTTCTAGTAAGTCATCCATCGACTAAAGGAGAGAATTAGGAGGAAGGATTTTCATCAACTGACATTGAGAGATTCTCGACTTTCACAATGGCTTCTTTATTTAAGAACTACACAAGCTTTACCATTTAGGGGGAATATTCCTAAAAAATACCTTCGATCGATTTAGGGTCAAATTTGGTAAGGTAGTCTTTGGTATTTAAAATGAAACATTTACAACCAAAAAATTTGAAGTATTCTAAGTTGGACTTTCTACCTTTGAAATGCTCATAAGGAGTTTTCTTTTCTCGAGAAAAGGTCTAATAAGAATCCTATTCAGTATGTTAAGTGGAGTGTCAACGCATTACCAACCAATTTTTTAAGGAATCAGAATTGTCATTATAACAAGTTCTACTCCATTTCTTGTAGTGTTCTAGTTCTTTACTTCTACTATACCCCATTTTGATTGTGAGTACGTGGAGCCCAAAAGTTATGAGTAAATGCCATTACAATACAGAAAAGCTCTGAATTGTACTTCATTATCAAATCCCGACCATGATCCGTACGATTGAAATAATGGGGGCATCCTTTTTGATTTTGAATCTTTTTACTTAGAATTTTCAAAATATCAAAAGCTTTCATTTTTATGTTTTTAAAAAATCCTTGTCCAAGTGTAACCTTGAATAGTCCGTCAAACAATGACCAAAGTGTATGAAGTTGCCTCTTTACTTTGAACGGCCGACGGACAAACAAGTCCCATATTCAACAGTTCCTAGACATTTATGAAGTAAAAACCATATTTTTAGCCTTATGGCTTTCATGTAACTTGTTTTCTCCAACGTTGCAACGTCGCAAAAATGTTTTTACAAACTGTAGTTTTTGGTAAGTTTCTAACACGTTCTTTAGATGATAGCGAGTCCATATTTTACATGACCAATCTTCGATGCAAAGGTCCGAAGTATCATCTATAGAGTAAGAACCAAAAGGGCGTCCTTTTTGTGAGTTGTCCACATTTTCAATGTAAAGGCCATTTTTTCCTAATTCCCTTCCTAAGGGTATTTCGGTTTTAAATTATTTTGCTACCGTTATTCACTAAATCGCACATTGCCTTTTATCGCAAATTTGACCTATGCGAAAGAAGATTAAAAATAAGATTTTCTACGTGACTAACATCCATTGATGGTGAGGGAGTATAAATAAGGAAATCGTAACCTTTGTCGATGAATCTTTTGCTTTTAGTGTTACTACCATAAAACAACACGTTACCTACCTCCAGTCAAAAGGTTTATAGATGAGAAGATCTTTGTTTCCGGTCAGGTGTCCTAGTTACAACTGCTATCTTGGATCCAATCATCCTGGTCAATTTCACCTTTTGACGTACCTAGATTGCATAAAAAAAACTCAAGCATTTGGTCCCTTCAATATCTCATGGGTTGGGTCCGTTAGTGTTATACATACCGTTTGGTTATCCCATGTATGGAAATGGAGGAAAAGGACACCATTGGTTATACATAGGAGGTTGGAATTGTTGTTCATGTTGTGTTTCATAGTTCCAATTTACTTGGCGATAATTTCTTTTGGGGTAATAGGCGAATTAGTCCCCTATGGGTCCATTTTATTGGGGCGTTTGGATTTACTTTTTTCCATGGGTCCTTGACTCATGTTTTTAAGAATTGTGGTAGCTTGTTTATACCTTTTTGAGCACCTAAAATAGACCCTTTTGTGGTAATTAGAACAATGTCATTTTGTTTAACAACGTTGTTTCCTATTCTTTTTCCTTTTTTCTGCACTATCTTCAGACAGTCGGGCTGTTCGTTTGAACTAGCCCGGTATTGTTTGATGGAATGGGCACCCTGGAAAGGCCATTGCTACAGAGAGCTTTTTAAGTTGATCTCCTAGATTTTTGATTTTAGTCTTCTAGGGGAAGCTATAGTCTCTGTGTATCCTAATCCACACTTGTCTTTTGACGGTTTTTGCATTTCGACCATTTTTTTGTAAAGATGAACTACTATTCTCGAAACTAGCTAGTTTTTCTTAGTCCTTAGAGAGTTTAACTGCTAATCTAAAGTTTCATTACAAAGCATCCACAATGGCTACAGGTTTTCCCTTTAATCTTTTTCTAATACGTCTAGCGTGGTTTTATAAGTTCGTTAATATGGTCTCTTGAGTAATCCATATTTAGTATTTAGATGTTTGTTTTTGTTGATAATTCTAAGACTAATTTGGCCAAGTTTGTCATACTTATTTTCCCTAGATTCGTTATCTAAAGATGAGCTACTATAGTAAGGATCATCAGATAATACCTTGTTTGAGTGAGCCATGAGACTAATCTCTTATTTCTGTGAGTCATCTCCACTATCGCTCCAACTTTCGACAACGAATGCCTTTTGATCACCGGAAGAATTTTTAGGGCAATCGCTAATGAAGTGATTTGGATCACCACACTTGAAGCATCTTCGATCTTCCCTTTTCTCTTCCTTGATTTTTTGGAAGTTCTTTTTGTCGTCATAAGGTTGTCGGACAAACTTGCCTCTTCTTCTAAAGAATTTCTTGAAATCCCTTACGGCCATTGCATATTCCTCATCATTGCTATCCGAAGAAGATGTATCATCATCACTCAAGACTTGTTTTGCTTTAAGTGCGAGAGATTTGTACTTTTCTTTCTTGTTCTTTGCAATCTCCAAGTCCTTCTCAAGAACTACCTCATAGACTTTGAGGTTGCCAACAAGTTCGTCTAGAGATAGCTTTGACAAGTCTTTGGATTCCTCTATCGCCGTTACCTTTGGTCGCCATTTTGATGGAAGAGCCCTCAAGAATTTCCTGACATGGTTACGACTTGAAAAAGATTCATCAAGTGCTTTAAGAGAAGTAATGATGGTATTAAATCTAGAAAAGGCACAATCAATGGTTTCATCGTCGGTAATTGAAAATTCCTCATATTTTTGAACAAAAAGGTCTATTTTATTATCTTTAACTTGTTTGTTGCCTTGATGAGTAGTTATTAAAGAATCCCAAACATTTTGAGCCGTGTCACACATGAAAATTCTTTCATATTCCTTTTTAGGTAAAGCATTATATAAAACCATTTTAGCTTCATCATTTTTGGAAAGCATTTTCTTTTGATTTTCATCAAGCTTTTCATATGGTGTAACAACATCCTTGCCATCCTTGTCTTTGGTGGTAGGTTTGTAGTTACCATGAGCAATGATATACCAAAGATCAACATCCTTAGACTTCACGTAAGTTTCAAAACGGTTTTTCCAATAAATAAAACAATTTGCCTCGAAGAGAGGTGGTCGTTGCATAGATTGACCTTCTTTGTAGTTTTCCGAATCCATAATCGTTTAAAGATTAAAATACAATTTATTTTAAAACTTTGGTAACCTAGCTCTTGATGCCAATTGTGGAAAACTAGAAGGGGGGGTTGAATAGTTTTCTAAATTTTTGGTCTTTAAAAACTTGTAAAATACTTTGTTTGAAACTTTTTAGTGAAGTGATCTAGATATTGATATTAGATAGATAAGAAGTAAGAGATGCAAAGGAAAAGAGAGAATAGAAAGATATCACCGGGACACAAGTATTTATAGTGGTTCGGCTACAAGGACACCTTCCTTGCCCTACTCCACTCCCCGAGTCACCTACTCGAGAGTTTGTTAAACACTAGTCACCGAGCTCCTTTCACTTGGCGGAGAAGCCTTCACAACGATGGTACACTTCTAAAGATTACAAAGATGATCACCGAATTTCTCACACACGAGAATCGATAATAACACAACTACACTTGATGTACAACTAACAATACAACAATAGATTACAGCAAAATGATCTCTTGAATGAGGTAAGAAGAATCAAGATCAAGGCACTTTTGAGGCGTGCTTGAAACTTTCGCGTATTTGGCAATTCCTTTCTTGAAGTGAATTACCTACACAAGATTTAGAAAGAGATGCTAGAGAGAGAGAGAGAGATCAGTTGATTAGAGAGAAGATTGTATGAGAAAGGTGTGTGAAAACATGAGAAATGGCTTGGTATTTATAGCCAAAAAATTTACTGTAGGTCGGTTCTGCCGGTGCTGTTTACCAATGGCACCGGCTTGCAAAACTAAGGGCACCGGCAAACAGTAACTAAATCCGGATTTTGATTTGCAAAATCTTGAGAAATCTTGTGTAATCTTATGAGATTTTCCTTGGATTTGCTGCATTTGATTATATACAAAATGAAATAATTAAATTAAAAAGTGTAAGATTATTTTGTGTAAAGTTAGGATTTTAAAAGATTTGTACACTTTTTTAAGTTGCATGTTTTTCTACAAAGATGGAAAATAGTAAAGAGATCATGTTTTGAGATGATAAGAGGTTTGAGAAGAATGGTTGGGAAGAATGAATATGTTTTGTCATTAATAAAACCTTAGTTTAAGTTGATTGTAAAAACGTTTTGTTTTAACCGGTTTATTTGTATTAACATGCACTATAAAAGAATGCTTGAAATGTCTAAAGATGATTTAATACCTGCTATTGATGAAAATCCAGAAAAATATACTACTTGTATGTTAACAAAAATCACTAGCCAACCATTTAAAAGTATAACAAGAAAATTTGTCATACTTGAGTTAATACATAGTGATTTGTGCGATTTTCATGCAACACCATCTTTAGGTAATAAAAATTATCTTATAACTTCTATAGATGATGCTACTAGGTTTTTCTATGTTTGCTTGCTACATGCAAAAGATGAAGCCCTTGATAAATTTAGAATTTATAAAACTGAAGTTGAATTATAACAAAATGACTTAATTAATACTTTAAGCACGGATAGAGGTGGTGAATATTATGATCCTGTATTTTTTCAATTTGTAGGAATCATTCATGAAACTACAGCTCCTTACACACCACAACAAAATGATGGGGCTGAAAGGAAAAATAGAGCTCTTAAGGAAATGGTTAATTCCATGTTATCATACTCAGGTTTGAGTGAGGGGTTCTGGGGGGTTTCCATGTTAACGGCTTGCTATTTATTAAATAGGGCTTCGAATAAAAGAAACAAGACTACCCCATATGAACTTTGGCATAAGAAATGACCCAACCTGTCATTTTTGCGGGTTTAGGGATGTAGGGCCGTTGTTAAGCTTCCGGACCCAAAAAGGAAAACTTTGGGTGAAAAGGGTATTGACTGCATCTTTGTTGGATATGCTGAGCATTCCAAGGCATATAGGTTTTATGTTATTGAACCTAATGACTATGTTTCTATTAATTCAATTATAGAATCAAGAGATGCAATCTTTGATGAGAATCGTTTCTCTTCAATACCTAGGCCAAAGGATATTATACTAAATTCTAATGAATCTCAAACGGATGATCATTCAAATGATGTACCAAGTGAGACTCTCGAACCTAGTAGAGGTAAAAGAGATAGAAAAGCTAAATCATATGGTTTTGATTTTCAACTATACTTAGTTGAGGGATCAATAGATTAAATTGGATCACAATACTTTTACTACTATAGTATTGAGGAAGATCCTAGAACCTATAATGAAGCTATGCAATCTCGAGATGCTGCTTTCTGGAAAGATGCAATTGATGATGAGATTGGTTCTATTATGGAAAATAATACATGGGTTTTGTCTGATTTACCCCCAGGATGCAAACCTTTAGGTAGTAAATGGATCTTCAAAAGGAAGATGAAAGTCTATGGAACAATTGACAAGTTTAAAGCTCGATTGGTAATCCAAAGCTTTAGACAAAAGGAAAAGATCTATTACTTCGATATGCACCAGTTGCTCGTATCACTGCTATTAGATTGTTGTTAGCTTTAGCAGGTATTCACAATCTAGTGATCCATCAACTGGATGTCAAAACAGCATTCTTAAATGGTGATTTGGGCAAAGAAGTGTATATGAAGCAACCGGGAGGATTTGTTATACCATGTAATGAGCATAAGGTGTGTAAGCTAGTTAAGTCATTGTATGGGCTGAAACAAGCACCTAAGCAGTGGCATCAAAAGTTTGATGAGGTTGTATTGTCTAGTGGTTTTCTTCTAAACCAATCTGACAAGTGTGTATATAGCAAATTAGATAGCTCCGTTAAAGGTGTTATAATTTGTCTATATGTTGATGACATGTTAATTTTCTGAACCGACCAAAATCAAGTTGATAAAACTAAGAAGTTTTTTTCATCAAAGTTCTCAATGAAATATATGGGAGAAGCTGACGTTATTCTTGGTATTAAGATTAAACACGAAAATAAAGAGATTATAATTACACAATCACATTATATTGAGAAAATACTCAAGAAATTAAATAGTGAAGATTGTTCTTCGGTGAGTACTCTCATGGATCCGGTAGAAGAGCTTAAGCTAAATACAGGTAAACCTGTGGATCAACTCGAATACTCAAGAGCTATTGGTTGTTTGATGTATGTTATGACAAGTACTAGACCTGATATTGCTTATGCAGTTGGCAGGTTGAGCAGGTTTACTAGTAATCCTAGTAGACAGCATTGGCATGCAATAAAAAGGGTATTCAAGTACTTGAAAGGTACTATGAATTATGGTTTATCATATGTTGGATATCATTCGGTGTTAGAAGCTTATTCAGATGCTAGCTGGATAAATCATGTTGAAGATTCATCTTCTACAAGTGGATGGGTGTTCCTGCTTAGGGGAGGTGCCATTTCATGAGCTTCCAAGAAGCAAACATGCATCACTAGTTCTACTATGAAATCTGAGTTTGTAGCATCGGTTGCTGCTGTAAAAAAGTAGAATAGCTAAGGAACTTGATACATGAGATTCCAATATGGCCAAAACCGATAGCACCGATTTCTATCCATTGTGATAGTGCTGCCACATTGGCTAAAGCATATAGTCAAATATATAATGGCAAGTCTAGACACTTAGGTGTTAGACATAGTATGATTAGAGAACTAATCGGGAATGGTGTGATTTCTATTAAGTTTGTTCGGTCACAATATAATTTAGCTGACCACTTGACGAAGAGTTTAGATAGGGACTTAGTGATTAAGTCAGTGATAGGGATGGGATTAAAGTCCATCTAAATCTACTACCTGTGAGATACCCAATTCCCTTCTAATACAACGTTAGATGCTGAATTCAATGAAAAAAGCTTATAGCTAGATATTGGAACACGTGTGCTTATCTTCTCAAGGTATGTGTTTAGACCTGCAAGTGATGGTTAGGTTAGCTTCTTAATGGTTCTTTTGAAAAATTGCAAATGCATGTGCAAGAACTAAAAGGACCACCTATGTGAACATGAAGTTTTGCCTCTTCAAGAAGCTTGGACTTGGCTTCCTATATGTTCATTAATGGATTAGGACACAGGGCTTGTAATAGTGTCAGGTAACAAATATTATAGTGTTGTAGAAACTTATGTGTATAGTATCTTCAGGTATTCATATGGATTGATAGGTTCAATCGTTACGACACCCCGATTTTTGAATATTTAGAATGTGTATTATACTAAGATGAAAATTCAATCGCAAGACATTTTCATTTATGCATTTGTTTGTTTCGTTATGTTTGCTATAATATAATTGCATAAATCTTATATACTATATATATATAACATATATATATATATATATATATATATATATATATATATATATATATATATATTAGTAAATCAAGGATTACACTAAAATGGGGGGGATTTGTTGGTGATTTTAGTCTCATCGATGGCCATTTAGGTAATGACAATTTACTAGAGACCAATGAGATTTCATGTTCAGCTCGGATACGAGTTAGGGAAGTGTGGAGTGCACACTCGTTGAGCTAATATGAAATCTATTAAGACAGAAAATGCAGAGTTTACGCCGTAAACTATATGTAGGGTTTACGCCGTAAACTATTTAGGGTTGATTACACCGTAACCTATATGACTAGGTTACGTTGTAATCTGTTTCCAGTAGCACAAGGCTTGTTGATTCTGTAACAAGTGAAATTCGTATAGACATTACGCCGTAACCATTTATGTTACGTCGTAAAGTATATGACAGTTGGTTGTATAATTCGGTTTTAACCAACTATAACCACCCGAAAACTGTCTTAACTTTCTGTTATATGATACAAACATTTTGGTCCCAGAACATACAACGAAAAACACTTTACAATTCCTCTAAGTTCTTGATTTGTGATCTTGTGCCTAGAACACAAATTGTTGCTCTTCTTGTATTATCCCGATAGAGATTTCGTGAAACCCAAGCATATATAGGGTCGAAATACTTTATACGGAATGTGAACTCAACACGATACAAGCAAGATATCCAGGATTATCACGACACCCTAACACCAAAATATCTAACAATTAAGATACTTAATAATCATTTAACTTGGACTCAAAACTATTAAATAAGATAGCACTAGATGCTCACAGGATTGGAAGCGTGTAACCTCAATGTTGGTGGATAAGAATTCCTCAATTATGTCAAGAAGCCTATTGGAGAGAGGATTGGTCATGTTCTTTATCAGCGAAAGCAAAACCAACCTGATATGAAGGTATGCACCTTTGTTGCATACATTATTTATTGTTATGTTGGTTACTGTTTTAGTCTGATATATCGCTGTAAACTTTTACCGTATGTTCCTTTCTTCAATTCTGAAATTTAAGCCATTTTTTCAACTAAACCTTCTTTAAACACGGTGACAAAGATTATCTCAGATCTTGTGTGAAGGGGGCCGAGATGAGCTTTGTGGTTATCAAAATTTATTATGTTGATTCCCAAATAACATCTGTTAGTGCAGTTTGCATGTTCGTATATTAAGTTATTTTCTTGATATATCTTTTCACACAAGCTTCCGAGCTAAATGTAAGTATTAGTCAACTATTATAGATTGTAATTGGAGGTTTTGTATCTTGGTCCCAAGATTCATTTACATGTTGCCGTTGAAGTTATCTCAGACATCTCTACGCTATATAATAGAGGAGACCATGTGATGAGGTGTCATTTTATAAACTATTTTTGGGTCATTTAACCCATTAAATCATGCAAATATGCTCGGATTATGTGCTTAATCGTTTGTTTTTAGGTTTTTAGCACTTGGATGACATTTGGTGGAAATACACGTGACTTGGGCTCATTTGGAGAAGAAGCGGACAAGATTACGGACCTACATCAAATCTCTTGAGGAATTGTTCTCACAGAGCGTGGAGACGACGTCGCCAGCATAAAGCAACGCCGTCGCAATCTATCTGGTGACGGTGTCATGTTATTGACGACGGCGTCGAACAAAACGAACTCAAATCAGATCTAGAAGATTCCATTGGTAATGGCGTCGCGATTAAGCCTTGACGTTGTCGCGACGATTTTCCTATATATATTAAACCGAATTTAGGGTTTTAATTGTGTAACTTTGTATAACTTTTGGGAAACGAACCCTAGTCATTCTAGCAGCTTTTTAGGTCGTTTTTAGGGCCTCAAAACCCTATTGTAACTACCTTCAATCCATGTTTTAATCAAGTAAGATTGTTTATCATTAATCATTCAATATGTCTATGTGTTGTTTGATTGATTTATGTTCTTGCTTTATCTTTAACATGCTAGGCTAAACCCTCCTTTGTATTTACTTATGATTGCATGAAACTTAGGTTGTAGATCCTTTTAATGTTGCTTCTTGTTGATGGATGTGCGCGTTAGGCTCTAGAAAACTAGCCATAAGATATTAAATTGGCATAGACGTCTAGGGAAACGTGAGTGTGTAGAAAGGATACCATCGGTAACAGTCTTCATACTACCTTACCCTAATATGGTTGATCCCTCTTAAGATATTTCACATGCATTTAATATACTCTTAGGGGCCTTGTAATAGTCTTCATACTACCGTACTTGTGTGTTGCCTTAACGGAATATTAAATAGACGGCGGGTTCGTGTAATTCGTTCATGACTTAGGAAATACTTACACAGATCATCACAAGTGTGACAAAGCAACAGATCTAGGAGAAGCAATCTAAGGAGTAGTGCATAATTAGGTAAATACATCTTTTTATCATAAAGCTATCAACAGTAGTTTAGATTGTATTTAGTTTAATTAAATAGTTAAACAAACCAACCTCTCAAAACCATTGATTTACCTGCTTTCTATAAAACATAAAAATACAAAAAAAATCTTCTCTCAACCCCTTAGAATTCTGTTAGATCGTGTTCGAGCCTTCCTAACATATTCCCCTAGAGAACGATAACAACCCCCGAGTCTTGCCTATACTACACTGTACACTGTCTAGGAAATTGTAAAGCTTCCTGTGAAGTCTTCACAACCTCCACATCACCATGACACATCATTGTCATCTTATCGCCCAGTCAATGATGACTCATCGATGACATGACAAGACCTCTAAAAGATAAGTTCTAAAAGATATCCCAGGATAAACAACAAGGGAAGTTTAAAATATATCCAAGTTCTAATTGTTTCCAAACTAAAAAAATAAAAGGAAAGCTTAAAAGATATGCATCAATCAATCTTTAATAGATATCCAGGGAGAGATTAACATTTATAACAGTAACTAGCTTTCTCAAATAAATCCGGTTAAAAGGTACAATGTTGAAGATTTAAGTGTAAGGCATATATATCTCTACCTACGTACATAAGCCACAAGGTATATTTGCAATTAATTCTTGAAATCAATATAATCTAAAAGCAACCGAAAAGTGTTGGTTGGGTTTTGTCCACTAAAAAAAATTCGTCATCAGTTATGATTGAATTTTATTTGGAGTATAAGAATTTCACAAATGATTTCAGATGTGAGCACAAATTTTGACAAAAGAGGCCTTGTGAAATTGTATTTATTAAAGCTATGCATAAAAAAAGTAAAGAATTTCCAGGTCATATGCGCTTTATCACTTTTTCACTTCTCATCTCACATCACGCATTAAGACTACACCTTAGTCTATTGTGTGGCGTGAAGGTCACCCCTAGCATCTTTGCAAGGCCTTCACGGCAATACAAAAGACTAATAGAGATAATGTATTACGTAAAATAATATTTCGTACAAAATATTACGAAAGTAGCCCGCCCGTTGTGCTTTTTAGAACCTTGCACGCAATACAAAAGACTAATAGAGATAACGTATTACGTAAAATAAAATTACGTACAGAATATTACGAAAGTAGCCCGCCCGTTGGGCGGTTTAAAGGACTAGTGTTACTGATCTTTATTCAGTACACTGTATTATATTAAATTTGCTGTATTTATGACTCAACCACAGCCCATAAACACCCTGCGACTTTCTATTTGCCCTCATTCATCATCATGCCTCTTCATATGTACACAGGAGTTGCAAATCTTTATACAAACTAAAAAAGAAATCGGCTGCACATGAAGGGATTATAGAGTTACGCAGCTGGAGCAATAATCAATCCACCTGAAGATAAAGAGTTTATGGAGTTACAACATTGATTTGTTTATGTAGTTATAAAAAAAAAGAATGCAAACAATCATGTGGTTACAAGATGGCATCTATAAATTAGATATGCACCCCTTGAGTTTCCTCCATAACAAGTTCCTGATGAAGGTATGTTTTTTGTTTGTTTGTGGATGACGATGCCATGGCCGACTGTGTATTGGTTTGAGTTATAATCATCCAGAAAGATTGAAATTTGAAATTAAGGTTTCGTTAGAATTTAGAGTTTTTGTTATTTTTGGGGTTTTGATAAATATGTAACTGATCTGCAGTGTTAGAAAAATAAGGATATGAAATAGTTTGGGTTTTGGTAAAGATTTTAATTATTATTAGTTAGCTAAGTGAAATGAGATTTATCTTACAGATATCGTTATAAAGTTGGTATTTTTATTGTTTTTGATTTTTTTTTCGTATTGGCTATAGTAAGAAGAAGATGGTTGCTCAAGCTGGAAATAATTCGACTGCAAGGCCGCCTCCAAATCCGTCTCCTTGCGGACTGCCAACTTTTTTCAGGTATAATGTTGATTTGTTGATGTGAAACCATAGGGTACATCTTTACCAAAAGAGAGAGTGAGTGGCCGGTACCACCAACAGCTTCAAAGACAACCACCTGATTAATGCCTGACCTTTAAAGGCATTTGGCGATGTTAGGTTCTGATTTATTCTGAAACTCTAATGTGCAGGTACAATATATCAACCCTTTCTATATAGCGTCATAGACACTATACAGTCAAGAATATTAGTATTAAGAAAACAATCACAGTCTTTATATTTATTATTTGATGCTTGAGTAGATCATGTACCTGTAGGACGCGAATCCAATATGAGATAGCAGCAATAATAATAGAAATAGTTTTATAAATATCGTTGTCATTACAAGTTTATGCATCCCTCTTCTTGAAATCGCCCCAACCGGATAGAATTTATTTAAGGGACAGTTCAGAACACACCAAACATTTGAAGGTGTGGTACACCTATGCAATGTTTGAAGCATCTGCCATTGAAGAGGTACAACAGCAAGAAAATGATGGATTATCTAATGAGCAAGGGGCTATGATTGGTAAGCAATACATATTTTGTTCAGTTTATGTTTTCATGTTGTGTTGCATATGTGAGATGCTTGAGTTGTTTTTTTTCTTAGATGATATCAGCTCAAATATTGAGAACTCATGCTGCAACTGCACAGACAAGATCTCACCTTGCGCAAGCATCAAAAACTCAAAAGAGCCGACTTTTCCATGATGATACTACAAATCAGACAGATGATGATACCGCAAATCACCTATGCAAGCATGATAGAAAGGAGAATGAGTCAGAAACAATTTGTGAAACGAGTCAACAACAAACATCAGGTAGTTTTCAAATCTATACTCAGCCGAATATAAATTTCGTTTTATTTAGCCATGTTTTATTTACGAGAATCTATAACTCAATTCAGCTCATACATCAAAAGCAAAAAAAACGCTCGAAGAAATAGATGCAAAAACTAAATATAATAGGCTGAAATATGTACATTTACATTAGCTTTTACATATCTTAGTAAGCTAACACAAACACTCCTTTAATATATTATTTCTTATTTCTTTGTAGTTTGTTATATTAGATATCCTAGAGTGTTATTAGAGTCTGCTCTGCAGCTGCCATATATTTAGCCTCACAACTTCAAGATTAACGCAAATCTCATTCATTCCAGAAGTTAAAAAATGAATTAGATTTGTTTTCATCTACTTAGCTTACCGGACTTGGTTGTTTTATAAAAAATGAAAAAGAACGGGTGGCCTTTAACACTCTCCACTTATAAAGTTTCAAAAGCTGCTGTGAATGCTTACATATATGTGTCAAACATTAGAAATCCAAATTTGGACAAAAGTGTTTCGCCCATTAATGCTTTCATTTTAAATTCTAATGCTAATGAAAAAGGGTGTAACGATATGGTAAGGCGCATGGGTCAATAAAAGAACATCAGCATTACATAATTTCTTATGTCGGGTTTGCTATGAAGTGTTATACGTCTAACGGGTTATGGTCATAATGTCTTATTTATCTCATTGTTGCAGTGAGTTAATGCATCTCTGACGGCCACATTATAGGAATGCATTCGATGGTTAACAAAACTAGGCATCCAGTAACATGTGATGGGAGCATAAGCTTAACAAAACTAGGCAGCTCATATAGGAGGCTTGCTTGAACCTCATTAGCTCGCTCAATTGCAGAAGATTTGGATTGAGAACTAAGTGGTTGCGCCAACGCAACCGCCTTTGGGTCATAGCTTATGTTTCATATGATAGATCAGATGCATACTCAGAAATCAACAGAAGTAAACACCCAAATAAATCAACTTTATTGTAGAAAAATTACAAACTATGGACTAACCTTACTATTAAATTCTGAGAAAGATCAAAATTCACCTGCAAAGAGAAGTTTTTCAGGAAAGTCCACTAAGGCCTTGATTTCACCAAGTGAAGAACTTATGGATTACACGAAAAAATAATAAAAATGGTAACACTCCGAAATTTAGACTCCACTAAGGAGTGTTTGGCAATGTATTGTGAAACTTGAAAGTGTCTATGATTATTGCTTTTTCTTAGCTTATCACAGGGACTACAGTCACATAACGGTACAACCATTTTGTAAGAAAACTCGGTAATACGCGTGGCTGGAAGCAACATGTACGGTAATAGGTTGGTTTTCATTTTTTTAGTCTTTAATATAGGTTAGTAATAATAGTCATCCTCTTCTCATAATTTTTATTGTGTTTTGCTAGCATGGGCATGGAGATATCCGCGACAATTGTCAGAAATAAGCGATTTCTTGAGCGAAATGGCAGAGATGATCGGAGATTTCTTGAGCGAAATGGACGGATGTAATGGAAACAAACACACTTTTTGTAGAGAGAGATTTATTTCGTTACCTTTAATTAACCTTATGAACATGTTTATATACAGTTAGTGTTTTTTATAGTTTGGATTGATAACACAGGTCTCAAAAGTGGTCATCTCATTTTATTGGTTTTGACATATGGAATATGTATAGTGAATCTTCAAATGATGTTTTAATATATGTATCTGATGTGGTTTCTAACACGCATGTTCAAGTATCATTTGAGTAACGCTTGATCAAGTTCTTTTTAGCCGTATGATATTATATGTATATAAGTTATAGATTTAAAACAATAGATTTTCAATAAAATAATAGGCTGAAATCTGTACATTTACATTAGCCTTTACATATCTTAGTAAGCTAACACAAACACTCCTTTAATATATTATTTCTTATTTCTTTGTAGTTTGTTATATTAGATATCCTAGAGTGTTAGAAAGATGATTTTACCAATTTTTTCATAAGAGTCCTTTCAACCTATACTCTTGATTAAATCTTTATGAGTCCAATTAACTTGTATATTCATGGTTGTCAATCACGAAATATCAAACATATATGCGCGCTAATATTTGGAACAAACCACAACAAGAAATCCTTTCGACCAATAGATCCAGTTATGATTTTCCAACAAAGTAATTAGACCCATATCAATTCAATCAAACTCATAAGCAAAACCATAAATCAATATTACAAAATACCAAACACTCCATATCTATGTTTACATCATTCCAAATAAGTAAAAGAAAATTACTCCATGATTAATTCAACCAAACACAAAGTAACATCAATCATCTCAATCATAAACATTCTAAAAACATAAAAGTAAATTACCCAAGTATGATTATAATAGGTAATAGAAGGATTTAGAGCAACCCTTAAGCCTCCAATCGACTATACGCTTCGTACCAACCAGGAAAATGATCCGTAACACCTTCTTTGATGTGTTTGAGCCTTCTTCAGAATTTGGCAAAGGTTGTGTGGTTTTTTGGGAGAGTAATGGTGGTGGAAATTCGTCCATAGGGTGCAAGGAGAATTATTGAACATGTGTAGAAGAGAGAATGAGGATTGGATGATGAAAAACAATGGCCAAAGGTCCTATTTATACTAGTGCCAAGCCCTTGGGGTACTAAATGTTTTCTTGGGGCCAAAGAGTTGTAAAATGCGAGGGATAATGATTCTAGAGCCTTCTTGATCATTCCCAAGTGATTAGGTATAACACCCTGTGTTTTCAAGTCATTGACGACGTCGGTAAATTTACTATTTATTTTTAGTGTCGTACGCGTTTGCTTGTAATTTCATGTATTAAGTAAAATCGCGTAAGCTAAAAATTAGCGTTCAATGTAAACGGGCATCAAACAATTAAGCGTTTACATCAATCAAGTAGTAAATAATTATTTTGAGAATAATTATGATCCTTGTTCATTTTATTTTTATCGGATACGTAAAGTGTATACGTTTCGCGATAAATTGCATTTAGGCATACCCGGAACCACCAAAACTTTTCTACGCTTCAACAAATACCCACTTTTATGCTCGACAATCTTTCTTGCAATAATATATATTGCAATTTCTGCCCGATTAGATGTTTAACCCGAAACATCCCCAAATTAGACATGTTATAACGTTCGTTCCCGGTGATAGCTAATCACCCGAACGGGGAGGTCGTTTCCTAAATAGATCTATTCATAACATTCGCGCTCACATAATGTAATTAACAACTACATCTATGCAATTGACAGTTCATGATAATGGGTCCAACTTGGGTTATCGCTTCTTAGGCAACACGTAATCATAATATAAAATTGATTCACTTGTGTCCATATATAAAACAATGCATGTTTTTACCCCAAGAATATATAAAACATTTATCCAAAATGCATAAAAGTGAGGCTATGAATTTCTGGAGGTCACTTCAGAACGCTTTGGGTACTAATTTAGATATGAGCACTGCGTACCATCCACAAACTGACGGGCAAAGCGAGAGGACCATTCAAACTCTCAAGGATATGCTGCATGCTTGTGCGATCGACTTTGGAAAGGGTTGGGTTAACCATTTGCCATTAGTCGAGTTCTCATATAACAATAGCTATCACGCTAGCATCAAGGCCGCACCATTCGAAGCACTTTATGGTCGAAAGTGTCGTTCACCTGTTTGTTGGACCGAAGTTGGAGAAGCTCAAATCCTCGGTCCAGAACTGATTCAAGAGACCACTGAGAAAATCATCCAAATCAAGCAAAGGATGCAAGCCGCTCGTGATCGACAGAAGAGTTACGCCGATCTGAAGCGTAAACCAATGGAATTCCAAGTCGGGGATAAAGTTATGCTTAAAGTTTCGCCTTGGAAAGGGGTCGTACGTTTTGGCAAACGGGGGAAGTTAAACCCTAGGTATGTTGGACCTTTCAAGGTGTTAGAAAAGGTTGGAGAGGTTGCTTACAAGCTCGAGCTTCCTGAAGAGCTGAGCAGAGTTCATAATACATTCCATGTGTCCAACCTGAAAAAGTGTCATGCCGACGAACCATTAGCCGTTCCGTTGGATGGACTTCATCTTGATGACAAGCTTTATTTTGTTGAGGAACCAGTAGAAATAGTGGGCCGTGAAGTTAAACGGTTGAAGCGAAGCCGGATCCCATTAGTCAAGGTTCGATGGAACTCCAAGAGAGGTCTTGAGTTCACGTGGGAACGTGAAGACCAATTCAAGAAGAAATACCCACACCTCTTCACCAAGACCGCACCGTCGTCAAGTGCTGCATTGTGAGCCTTGAGGACAAGGCTCGTTTAACGGGGGAAGTCTATAACACCCTGTGTTTTCAAGTCATTGACGACGTCGATAAATCTACTATTTATTTTTAGTGTCGTACGCGTTTGCTTGTAATTTCATGTATTAAGTAAAATCGCGTAAGCTAAAAATTTGCGTTCAATGTAAACGGGCATCAAACAATTAAGCGTTTACATCAATCAAGTATTAAATAATTATTTTGAGAATAATTATGATCCTTGTTCATTTTATTTTTATCGGATACGTAAAGTGTATACGTTTCGCGATAAATTGCATTTAGGCATACCCGGAACCACCAAAACTTTTCTACGCTTCAACAAATACCCACTTTTATACCCAATACATAAAAGTTACAAAAATATATCATATGTATCATACATAGGACGAATTTGTAGCAATTTATACAAAGAAATATAAGAAAAATCTTGCAAGTAGTCTTTGTACATCACATTTGCATTAAACATACCCATACCTTGTTCCCTTGACCAATTTTTCTTCCTTAAGACCATGAACCTTGTCTCTAAGACCACTATTGCAATCTTTTTGACCATTTAGATTATATATGTGCAAGTATTCATAGAGAAGCACATAGATAGCAAGTGTTAACTAAAAATCAAACAAAAACACTCTCTTCCTCCTCTCTTATAGCTACGACATCAAACACCCCTTTAACCCAATCCATACCTTAATTTTATAAGAGCATACATACATACACACATCCATTCTAAGATATCTTAAAGTATTTTGAAGCCTTGGTTAATCATTTCAAGTGTTGAAGAAAAGGAAGAAAGCTAAGTTTTTTAAAAGAAAACTAGGGTTTTCTAAGCTTGTTAACTTTGGGTTGATAGCTAAACAAGGGTTTAGCTATTGTTTTCTATCATACTTCATCTCATATAAGGTTATCTAAAACTCTCATTATTTCATAAACATGATTTTATGTGTATATATGAAAATATGTAGTGAAATCACCATTTAGGGCTTTTTAATCATGTAAAAGAGTTTTTACTTGTGATTAAGCTTTTGTACACTTTTTCTTATGTCATGTTGTTTTATATATCATGGAATAATGAATCTATAAGTATAGTAACATGTTGATTAAAGTGGAAAATATATAAGTGTAAACTTGGAAGTAAAAGTTTACTTAAGGATGTTATGATTTCATGTGAGGTTATGGAGTTGTTAACTTGGACTCAAGGACAAAAATAGGATCTATGGGCTATATAATATATATGACATAGTATAATAAGAGTTATAAAAGAGTTGTGGTAAATATTATAGTTAAAAAGTGTTTAAAACAAGTTAACTAAGTAAGTATATACATATATCTTAAGGGGGCTGTTTGGATTCGAATTCCAAACAGTAGGTTTGACACTTTATAAAAATAATACATCTCATGACGATTCCAAAAAGATAAGAAACTTGAAAAACGGATAAATAACGAAAAAGTTACGCTAATTACGAGTTATACGTTAATTAAACGAATTTTATAAAATAACTTTTATAAAAACTAAATCAAACAGCAAGTTTGATAATTTTAACTAATAAAACATATTTTTAGGATTCCAAAATGATAAGAATCATGATTTTTCAATTAATAATGAAGAAGTTATGAATTTCGCGAGTATTCGGTAATTAAAAGTTTATAAAAATAATTTTATAAACTATGAACAGTAAAAACACTATTCATGACAGAAACTTTTATTTTTGTAAACCTTATAAATTGATAGAATTTTCAATAACGAGAACGTGCTCGAAAGAATCGCTAAAAACGGAGCTATAACGAATAAAATACGACGTTTACGGGTTTTACGATAACTAAAACTATAAAAATAACTTTATAACTGATGTGAACAGTAAAAAGTACTGTTCATCAGAGGATCAAAAATATGAAAATGTCAAATTATGATAACTCGTCCTAATACGAAAGCGTGGGCATAAGAAACGTCAAAATCAGACTTAAAACGCGAAAGTTACGCCAGTTTTACTACAACGGGAAATATAAACGTTTTAACTTATTAAA